>LS990923.1:34502080-34692080 GCA_900464855.2 Musa schizocarpa
GTTTTGGACGATCCCACTGCTTGACATTTTGACACTAGGTGGTACCACCACCTAGTCTGGTGGTACCATCGCCTAACAGAGTCTCATATATTAAGCTTTGGTGGTACCACCGCCTGGCAGGTAATAGCTGCCGATGGTACCATCGCCGAGTTTGGGCATTACCATTGCCTAGACCACTTGGGAGGCCGTTCCCTGGATGGTTCTACCACCCCAGTCTGGCGGTGCCACCGCTAGACAGGGTCCAACAACCTAGTTAGGCCTTGAATATGGTCCAAACCAATCCAATTACGGGCCCATTTGGTCCCTAACAGAGTTAGTGGGAATACCTCTCAAATAAAACCCTAATTACGTGCTAACTATAATTCTTAAGGCATATACAAAGCAAATCAAGGCATATACTCAGCAATGTTCTAGCGGACTCCCAACAAGCTCCTAGACTTCACAATGATCTTCTTGGCGAGTTTTAATGAGCTTCTTTGGCAAGCTCCTGGACTTCTCGGTCAATTCCGACAGAACTTCTAACGAACGTTTAGACTTTCGACGAACTCTCGAACTCCCAACGAAATATCGATCTTCACTCCGACACTTCATTTTGCTTTATACCTTGATTACTATTGTAGTGAATCATACACATTTTTCTCAACATATAGATTTGATCAAATAATTTACCTTTTGATTTTATCATCAAAATTCGAGATTCAACAACTACTACTCCCAATGATCGGCTATTCAAGACATTCTTGGTGTCTCAAGTTTATGGACTAGATATACTACTAAGAAGATGGAATCGCTGCCTAACAATAAGGCATCATCAACCATCTAATATTTCGTGGGTGAATCAATCAATGAACTCATTCTCCATTAAGCATCTGCACTGTATCCCTAGTGTCCCCATATGAGCAGCTATGAGATCAGCTACATCTATCATATAAATGGGTATACAACACATCAGTTTGTCCGGTTATCTCGATGTTCCTCTTGAGTAACTTTTGATTGAGATTATTTAGGATATGTGTTTAAAGGTGAATCAGTCTCATTATCGTGATCTCATCACGATCTGATTCCCATTGCACAGATCTATGGACATCACAATATATTCATGCAAAGGTAATATAAAGTGATAAAATACCAAATAATAATAATAAGCAAAAAGATTATGTGTCAAGTCACATGTGCCATCACTCATGTGATTAACTTGCTGGGCACCTATGACCAGCAATCTTCTACTTGATCTAAAGCCAATCATCTATATGTCTGATCCCCATCATGTTAGGATCAAGAGCAGCGCTAAGAGGAGGGGTGGGGGGGGGGGGGGAGGTGGGCGTGAATTAGTGTAGTGGATAAAAATAATAGTTTTAAAAATCTTTGAAAAACTTCGTACGATAAAATATCATATCGAAAATGTACTTGACTTGAAAGTGTATAGAAGCATAATGAATAAGTAAGTAGAGCAGTTTGTAGTATGTAAATGGGAACAATAGAAATGCAAACCTGAGAAGAACATGCCAATTTTATAGTGGTTCGATCGTCTAAACTACATTCACTCACGATACCTCCTCCAATTAGGTCATCGGCTTCCACTATTGATCTTTCTTGAAGGGAAAATATCAATCACTCATTTACAAAACTTTCACAAGTTGCTCACTCTCCTTTTACAAACTTTCACACTTAGAAACTATGGAGGTGAACTCTCAACTTTTGTAAGCTATTTCAGCACATGGCTCGAATCCGTAGTCAATCCTATTTCCGATAGGAGCAGTTGACAATTGAATCCAATTTTTTCCATTATTTACTATCCATAATAGTGCGTTCAGGAATAGTGGCGTTGAGTTTCTCGACCCTTTGCCTTAGGATTAGTTAGTTCTATAGTTTCGAATCAATTCTTATCCCTTCTCTTCACTTACCAGTTGAGAAGTAAGGGGTATGTATAGCCCTCAATTGACTTCAAAATTAGAGATAAAAAAGGTCTCATATCGGGTGGGTGGGTGGGCGTGAATTAGTGCAGTGGATAAAAATAATAGTTTTAAAAATCTTTGAAAAACTTCGTATGATAAAAAATCATATCGAAAATATACTTGACTTGAAAGTATATAGAAGCATAATGAATAAGTAAGTAGAGTAGTTTGTAGTATGTAAATGGGAACAATAGAAATGCAAACCTGAGAAGAACATGCCAATTTTATAGTGGTTCGGTTGTCTGACCTACATCCACTCATGATACCTCCTCCAATTAGGTCACCGGCTTCCACTATTGATCTTTCTTGAAGGGAAAATATCAATCACCCATTTACAGAACTTTTACAAGTTGCTCACTCTCCTTTTACAAACTTTCACACTTAGAAACTATGGAGGTGAACTCTCAACTTTTGTAAGCTATTTCACTATAGTTTCAGATCAATTCTTATCACTTCTCTTCACTTACCAGCTGAGAAGTAAGGGGTATTTATAGCCCTCAATTGACTTCAAAATTAGAGATAAAAAAGGTCTCATATCGGGTTTCCCAAGTCCTAGCGATACCACCGCTTGTGCTGGGCGGTACCATCGCCTACAGCATTGACACTGAGCAATACCGCCACCTAATCTAGCGGTGCCACCGCTTGATAGTCTTTTGGAGACTATGTTTGGGTAGTACCATTGCCCAGACTAGCAGTACCACTGCTTGACATTAACACTGGGCGGTACCACCGCCTAACACAGTGTCAGAGACTGTGCCATGACGATACCACATGTTGGGTCACTGTTTGAGCCTTTCACTTACCCAACATAGTCCATACATGGGCCCAACTAGCCCCTAATTGGGTTGGCCCAATTCCAATCCCAATTATGTACTAACTATGAAATCTAAGGCATACACTAAGCAAATCCAGTCTGGTTAGTCTTAGTTTCTTCGGGCGAGCTTCCGGTGAATTTCCGATGATCTCTCGACAATATTCCAACATACTCCTGTCAAGCTCCTGGACTACACGATGATCTACTTGGTGAGTTCTAACGAGCTTCTTCATCAAGCTCCTGGTCTTCTTGGTCAATTCCGATAGAACTTCCAACGAACGTCCGAACTTCTAACGAACTCTCGAACTCCCAACGAAGACTCATTTTTTACCCTGGGACTTCTTTTTGCTTTATACCTTGATCACTATCATAGTTAATCATGTACAAATAAAACTTAATTTGATCTAGATAATTATTACAAAGCTTGAATCATGTTGTCTAGCATGTTATAGTTCATCGACGTTTCGTCCGATTCTTCAGCACATCATCTTCTCTTGCAGCCTATTGCCTAATTAGCCAGTTGACCTCCACAACTACTATTTCCTTGGCACAATTTATGCTCTTCTTGGCCCGATGCCCGAACTCATGGCTCGAAGTCTTATATCAATATGTCGACCAATCCTCCGGCTCAACATCCAATCTTCTAACATGTTCCACTTCGGCCCAACATGATTCTTCTTACTTTTAATTATTTTTTCCTGATAGAAGCTTCCTGCATCACTCAAAATGTAGATCAGATAAACGCTATCAATTGGTTTTATCATCAAAATCTGAGATTCAATAATCTCCCCCTTTTTGATGATACAACTAATTGATGATGGAGTTTAAATAAACTCCCCCATCAATGTGCCATATTGATAGAACTCTTGAATTCAAAAATCCAAGCAACATGTCATTGATAAAATCATGCATAATATCATACTTCTCCCCTTTTGTCATTAACAAAAAGGAGAAGCTCAACTATCAAGTGTTTAGACATACAAGTTCAAATCATTGCATAATCTCTAGTTTTTTCAACATGCAAGTTTTATAACATATGGCTAGAAAATTTGTTCATCACCTTACAACATGTATAATCACCAAATCATCATTAATTTTAAAGATGTGCAAGATTACAAATTTTGCAAGTTTGAATTTTTGCTTCTTGAGATAAGCAAGATAGCACTTCTTGGTGATGTTCAAGATAGCAAGTTCTACATCATGTAAGCTAGTGAAACATTCAAGCTAGCAAATTTATATCATTTTAGAGTATGCAAGCTAGCAATTTTACACATATGAAAGTTGGCAAAATTTTACATTTTTTGAGATGTGCAAGATAGACTATTTTTGCATCTTATTAAAATGTATAACTTAGCAAACATTGCTTCTCTTGATAATTGCAAGATAGCATTTCTTGCTTCTCTTTTGAGATGAGCAAGCTAGCAAGTTTGCCTCTTTTCGTGATGTGCACGCTAGCAATTCTTTCGCCCCCTTTATCATTGGCAAAAAGAGGAGAATAACAATACAATAATGTAATTCATTTTCTTTTACTACAATCTTCAAATCATGACAAGGATAAATAATAAAGATGAAAAATCAAGTCATGAATGTCAAAACAATTTTTCATCATAAATATTTCATCATTGCATGCATCATTATCATAAGTTGAAGTATTGCATACGTAATACCAAATCATCATTCATAATTACATCAATATTCAAAGCATTATTTCAGTCATCAGAAAAGAGAGAACAAGTCTAAAATTCAAGAAATCAAGATCATGATCCGAAAAATGCATAAGAAGAATTCATGCATTTAGGAGCTCTAACATGTCTAAGTTTATCATTCAAGTTAGAAAATTTGGTTCTCTTGAAATGTTAGCTATTTTTTTTTCCTTTTTATCATTATAAACAAGAAAGAAGAAAGGAAGAACATAATGGTGTAAATGTTCAAGTCATCACAAAAATACAAAGGTGTCATATGAACATCATGATATGAAAGATATTAATATCAAATCATGAATGCCATAAGACATGATTTATTTTAACAAATCTCTTTTTTTTTATAAATGATAAAAAGAAATATAGGAGATCAAATGATATAATATCTTGATTCATGTATAAGAAATCTTAAGTTATAAATATCAAAAAATCAAGATAAAGCTTATTCAAATTCAAATCATCAAATCATCAAAATTACATTCAAGAGATTCAAAAATGACATAAACAACTTTATCAATCTCTTAGTGAAAATATGATAAGATAGAGAAAAATTTTTTTTAAGAAAAATACTTTTCTCTTTTTAGTTGTTTCAATTCATGTGATTTATTTCATAGAAACATGCCAAACGTGCATCAACGATTAAAACCGAAAAAGAACTTTCATTACGGCAAAGATCGATAATCCATAAATGTAACATTCCCCTTTTTGAAAATTTAATAAATACATGTTTGTAAATATGAGGATTATTTAATAATTTTTTTATATTAAATAATATTATATTAAAAGTTTATGGCTAGGGACATAAGAGTGAATAGTAAAAATTTGATATGATTTATAAAAGATTTAGATTTAAGTTAACCTAAGGTTGGTGCCACTTATGTTTGCCCTAAAGATGATACTTAGCCCCTTTCATGCATGCATGACACCTTGCAACCTTTGTATTAGCCAAACCTATGTAATTAAAGTAATTAGATGAGAGATTAAAGAAAAAAAACTTAAGTTTCTGTAACTAACGTTAGTTTGAGAAGAGAAGGGAAGAAGAAGAAAAAGAAGAATAAGATGAGGAAGAGGAAGCTTTGCTTAAGGTTTTGCATCAACTCCCCACATTTAGGAATCAAACTCTTCTAAGGCAAGTATTCTAACCCCATCCCAGAGCAATCATAATCTTTATTTTTATTTTAATTTTATATAATTCGAAAGATTTCATCTTAGCACTAAACCTTTCTTTAATTTTGATACAAAGCTATGAATCTGTAATTTTTTGATAATCTGACGTCTATGCACTGTTTTATACCTAACTTTTAACACTAAACTCTAATTTATGTAAAGTCTAATTCATTTGAAAGTAGACTTAAAGATCTTTATTTTGACTGAGATTGAATGATTTTGAGTTTAAATGCCTGCTTATACTTCTATTTCAATTAACCCTATAGATTTTGCAAAATAGGGACTGTAATTTTTGACCTCTTGTTGGTTAACTACTTATAACTTATTACTGGGAACTTAGATTCATGCAAAATATGATTTATTGAATACTATACTCAAACATATTTTTGTGCTTGTTAGTTTTAAAATTTTTGGAATAAAATGTAAACTGGAAACATCTGTTTTTATCGACCCTATGCATTCAGTAAAACAGAGCTGATGTTTTCAGATCTTTCACTATGAAATTATTTGTAACTCCCTATTGTAAACACCAATTCTAGCAAAACTTGATTTATCTAAAAATAGATTGACACATCTTTTAAATAACATATTTTATATAAATTGGATCATAACTGGTTATCTAAATCATTTATGTAATCTGCCTATTAAGTTCTGCTAGAATCGAGCTTTGGTCGATTTTGCCTCCTCTTGTTTCTTATTTTTGGAAATCGATTTTAGCAAAAATCCTTACTTAAGTTGAGCTTTACATTATTGCCTTAAATTCCTGTATACTTTTATCCTTCAATTATTTATATACCTGCATTTATTATGTAATGTTCAAGTTTGTGTTGTAATGTTTTGTATAGGCACATGCATTTCATTGTTTCCGCATGTGTTTCCGATATGTCCCAATTTTATTGTTTACTATCTTTTTATACTCTAGTGTTTATAGGATAAATATGGACCTTTGTGTAAAGAGAGTTATACTTAGAGCTTGTGATGCTCTGTCGGCCCCCTATGACTTCACTCAGACGTGGGTGGATGGAGCTCCCAAACGTTGGTGGTTATTCATAAATGGAAGGACCATATTATGTTATGATCCCACTTCACCTTCTATATGTTTGACATGATATCCAAGACTTTGGCTATTTTTCTATGCATACTTTGGATAAGAATGAAATAAATGCAACGTCATGTGACATTTGAGCTTCTATTCATGTTTTGTTCTTTGATATATTTTCAAAATGTTTATATGTCTTTGTTATGCCTTGAAATATACCATATGCCATGGATATACTCCTTATGCCAATGATATGCTCTAGTTACCTTTCCTCAATTATATGAACAAACCATGCTTCATACGAAACGACAACGTAATTCTACATTAAAAAAAAACATGCCTCTATTTTCATCTTGTATCTCTACTTTGTATTTTTAATACCTTATTTGTTTGAAAACTATGATCTTTGCTATAGATATATTAGTCACTTACTGAGCTTTATATGCTCACCCTGTTGCTATATAAATTTTCAGGATAGCTTATCACTTGCTAAAATGTGTAAATTAGGTTGAGGCAATGGAAAGCTAGAAGATTTTGGGACAAATATTTCATACTTGATAGGTTGATGTTGTATATGTTCCTTTTGTGTGTAATGAAATATCAATGACAAATTTAGATCAATATATCTTGTATATATTTGAAAAGTACCTCTCATGTTGGGATTTTGGGGATGTTAAGTTTAAGCTGTGTAATGATATAAACTTGTGGTATATGTTGGTTCTGTGATTGTATAGATTGCCACGCTTTTGGATTTAAGATATGGTTATGGTTTAGTTAAGTTAGCTTTGGATTTTTTGAATCATTAAGTGATACGATGGTATGATTATAAACTACACATGTTTTATGAATTGTGGATTATATAAGTGAATTTTGACTTGAGTGTTTTCTTAGTGGCCTCAAATGTGTGATTGGATCCTGGATTGTTTGTGGAATTATAATATAATAAATTTAGGAGGGCGTGACAGAGGTGGTATCAAAGCATGATTTGAGGATCACTAAGATTTTTTTTTAATATGCTCGATGCACAATAAAAAAATTTGGAGGTTTAGTGACTATTATTTAGAGATTGATAAAAAAAATTCTCTTTTGTTGTTTTTAGGAAGCGAGGATGACGAGGTTATCTGGTTCTCCTATTGCATCTACTATTGATCAATTGAGTGGAATTATGAGAACTTTAGAGACTATGACACAAGTGATGCAATAATAAGTCCAACAAGGAAGAAATGATAGAATAGGGACATCAAACTAGATTGGGTTGGGAATTGAATAGTTTAAGAAGCTTAGTCCTCTCAATTTTAGTGGTGAGCCTGATCCAATGGTAGTAGAACAATGGATGATGCAGATAGAAAAAATATTTAACGTTTTAAATTGCCCTGATGATCAGAAGATTTCTCTTGCAGCCTTTATGTTGGAAGGAGAGGCTGAGCACTAGTAGAGAATGATTAAAAGGATTTCTGAAATCAAACATGAGCCAATCACATGGAAGGTATTAATAGAAAAGTTAAACGATAAATATTTTCCAGATTGCATTAGAGAGTAGAAAGAATTGGAATTCTTGGATCTCATCTAGGGAAATTTGACAGTTGCAAGGTTTGAATCTAAATTCACTGAGCTCTTCAGATTTGCCACTCATATAACTGATGATGAAATTAGAAAAGCAAAAAAATTTGAAAGGGGTCTAAGGCCAACTATAAGAAGTCAGATATCAGCATTAAAACTCCAATCTTATGCCGATGTAGTTGAAAGGGTTTTGATAATTAAAAAAGACTTGGAGAAAATTCAGGAAATCAGGGATAAGAAAGATAAGAAGCTTATCAACAAAAGTAAAAGAGGGATTGAATTTGAAACAAGTTATAAGAGGGTCATGACGTCCAGATTTGATAAAGAAAAACCACCACAGAGGACTCAATCATGTGCTAAATGCGGATTAAATCATAAAACAAGTCAACGTTTTCGGACGACTGGAGCTTATTTTGCTTATGGGAAGTTATATCATAAAGTAAGAGATTGCCCACTGAATAAGAGGAAAGAGCCACTGCCTCTTAAGGCAACAACCCATGCTAGAGTATATGCTATAACTAAACAGTTTTCCAGAGCCTCTAAATCAGTGGTTGAAAGTATTCTTCATGTTTCTGAAAGAAATGCAAAAGTTTTGTTTGATCCTAGTTCCAACTTATCTTTTGTTTCACAATACTTTGCTTATTACTTGGGCATTCAACCTAGACCCCTAGATTATATGTTATCTGTAACGACTACTGTTAGGGATTCTTTGATAGCAAACTTGGTTTATCCATCTTGTTTGATTTCTATGGGAGAATATGAAATTCTTGCTAATTTAATTATCCTAGAGATCCAGGGTTTTGATATTATACTTGGCATGAATTGGTTATCTTCCTATCATGCTAGGATTGATTACTATATAAAAATAATTACTTTCCACATACCAGATTAGCCTATATTTTACTTTGAGGGTATTAGCCATGATTTGTCTCCTTGCTTGATATCAGCACTTCAAGCTTATAGTCGAATGCAGAAGGGTTGTTGTTTTTATATTGTGTGTGTAAAGGAGCATTCAAATCAAGAAACTCACCTAAATAAAATTTCAGTGGTCATAGAGTTCCCTGATGTATTTCCAAATGACTTGCCTCGTTTACCTCTAGATAGAGAGGGTGAATTTACTATTGATATGGTCCCAGGACAACCCCAATATCTAAGCCTCCTTACAGAATGGCACCACTTGAGCTAGAGGAATTGAAAAAGCAACTACAAGAACTATTAGATAAGGGTTTCATTCGACCCAGTGTTTCACCATGGGGTTCTTCGGTGCTATAGTTAAAAAGAAGGATGGAACTGTTAGGATCGAAGCGGCACTAAGTGGGGGGGTGAATTAGTGCAGCGGATTAAAACTTATAAGTTTGAAAATGAATTCATAAATGCAAGGAGATTTCGATTCGATAGTAACTTGAGTAAAGTAAGAAGATGAAAACGAAAACTTGCTACAGTGTAAATAACAATTTCAGAAAGGTAAGTACTCACACATTCAAGGAACACACTAATTTAAAGTGGTTCGGTCAAATGACCTACGTCAATTTACGAAGCCTTCTTCGATGAGACTCCCAACTTTCACTAGCAAATCACTTTGAAGGAGAAGGACAAATACGTCTCTTACAACTTTTTACAAGTGGTTCACACTCTTATAAATTTTCAAAGAGAAAGAAGGAGGTGAACACTCAAGCAATTAAAAATAAGACGTACTAAAGACTTTACTAAGGCTTTTATCTCAATTTATTGATTCTCAAAATTTATATTCTCTACTGAGAATTGAGGTGTATTTATAGACCCCAAGAGGATTCAAATTTGGACTCCAAATTTTGAATTCTCTTGGATTCCCGAAGCTGGTGGTGCCACTGCCTGTCAATATCACATTGACCGTTTACTAGCGATGCCACCACCTATCGGTGGCGATGCTACCGTCTGTCAATTTCCATATTGACAGTGTTCTGGTGGTGCCACCGTCGGAACTCTCGGGTTTTGGGCGGTGCTACCACCCGAACTCTCGGGTGCCGGGCGGTACCACCACCTGATACTTCAGGCTCTGGGCGGTGTCACTACCTAGTCTGGCGGTGCCACCACCTACACTATTTTAGCTCACTGGTTGGGCTCCAAACTTGGCCCTAACCAGTCCAAACTTAGGCCCAATTGGCCTCTAACCGGGTTATAGGATTAACCCTTAATCCTAGGAGGAGTGTCAGACTACCATAGAGGCAGATCTACCGATCATGAAGAAAGTGCTAGTCATAGGTGCCCAACAAGCCAATCACGTGAGTGATGGCACGTGTGACTTAATAAAGAATCTTTTTGCTTATTATATTTTGTCATATATCACTTTATATAAATGCATACATATATGGTGATGTCCTTAGATTTGTGCAATGGGAATCGGATCGTGATGAGATTACGATAGTGAGATCGATTTACCTTTAAACACATATCCTAAATAATCCCAGTCATAGGTTACTCGAGAGGGATATCGTGATAACCGGACAGACTGGTGTGCTGTATACCCGTCCATATGATGGATGCAGCTGGTCTCATAGCTGCTTGTGTAGGAACACTAGGGATACAGTACAAGTGCTCATTGGAGAATGAGTTCACTGATTGATCCGCTTACGGAATGCTGGATGGTTGATGATGCCTTATTGTCAGACAACGAATCCGTAGTCCTAGTGGTGTATCTGGTCCTTAGACTTGAGACACCAAGGATGTCCTGTATGAGTGCTCCACTCTTTGATACCAGACTTATAGGTTTGGCTGTCCCAGATCTAGTACAGCTGGTCATTGGGAGTGGTAGTCGACCTTATGAGGGCTATTGAGTGTCGATAGAGGATCATCCACTCTCGGCATCATGAGAGGAATATCCCATGTGTTCTTGCTCAGACAAATCCCTGGCCAGGGTCATTCGGGTTGACAGAGAAAGAGTTCTCCGGGAGAATCCGATTAGAGCAAGACTTGAGAAGAAACCGTGTGCGTTTAACAACACCATGCTCGATATACGGTCTCTGGTATATTAGATGGATGAGGGACTATAGGTACACGGTAACTGAGGATGGATAGGTCCAATGGATTGGATTCCCTTGTATCGTCTGGGGACTACGGCGTAGTGGCCTAGTACATCCGTAGTCGATGAGTCGAGTGAATTATTACAAAGATAATAATTCACTGAGTTAGAAGGAGTTCTGACAGGTATGACTCACGGCCAGCTCGATATTGGGCCTAGAGGTTCACACACATATGGTAGGCATTGCGATGAATAGAGGTTCGGATATGAGATATCCGACGGAGCCCTTGTCTTATTGGATGCAGATCCAATACCTGTTAGGATCGAGAGCACTAAGAGGGGGTGAATTAGTGCAGCGGAAATCTTTCAGTAATTTAAAAACGAAAGCTGCGTTCGTCCGATAAAAATGATTTCGATGTAAAAGCCGATTCACAGTTTGTATCTAAGTGTAGTTTACGCAGTTTACGTCTAAATGCAGTTTGCGTCTAAATGCAGATTATGCGTCTAAGCGCGGTTTGCATTTAAAGCGCCAGTTCGTCTAAAGCGCGGATTGCGTCTAAAAAAGCGGTTTATGTCTAAACACAGTTTGCATCTAAGCGCAGTTTGCGTCTAAACACAGTTTCCGTCTGAGCGCAGTTTGCGTCTAAACGCAGTTTTACGTCTAAGTGCAGTTTTACGTCTAAACGCAGTTTTGTGTCTAAACGCAGTTTTACGTCTAAACGTAGTTTTACGTCTAAATGCAGTTTTACGTCTAAACGCAGTTTTGCGTCTAAACGCAGTTTTACGTCCAAACGCAGTTTTACGTCAAAGCGTAATTTTATGTCTAAACGTAGTTTTGAACTTTGAAAAGCGTTTTATGAATACGCAGAAAGCAATTTGCGGTTATAAATGGAATCAAAACGTAAGCGTAAACTGTAGTGTAAAGATCGTACGAAAACACCGATTTACGTCTGAATGCAGATTCGGAAAGATCAGAACTTAGAGACTCGTTCGTAAAAGCGCAGAGGGCAGTAGCTATGTAGGAGGTTTGCAGTAATGATAAAGTGCTCAAAGTAAAAGCAAACCAGAGATTTAGAGTGGTTCGGTCAGTCTTGACCTACTCCACTTTTGGCTTCCTCCTCCGACGAGGTCGCCGACGTCAACTCGCTGCCTTCCTTCAATGGGCGAAGGCCAACTGCCCTTTTACAGTTTCACTCCTTTTGATGGGCTCAGGAGACAACCCTTACAGAACCTTTCTCTCCTCACTTTTACAATTCAGAAACTTAAAGAACAGAAGGAGGAGACTTAAAGGCTTGACAACAATTTTTAGCTCAAGAATCACAGAGAAGATCAAGATTTCGGTGTAGGTCTCTTGCTCTTTCTGTGCTGAATGGGTGGGGTATTTATAGGCCCCAACCCAGTTCAAATTTGGAGCTCAAAACGATCAAATCCCGGAATTTCGGGATCAGGCGGTTGCACCTCCTGACTGGAGAGGTTGCACCGCCTGGTAGAGCTCGAAGACTGAGCCTTTGGGCGGTGCCACCTCTGTCAGAGGCGGTTGCACCTCTCTGCCAGAGCTCGAAGACCGAGCTCAGGCGGTTGCACCGCCTGACTGGAGAGGTTGCACCGCCTGGCAGAGCTCGGAGACTGAGCCGAGGCGGTTGCACCTCTTGGCTGGGGCGGTTGCACCGCCCAGTCTCGCTGGGAGATATAGTTAATCCTGCACAACAAAACTTCGATCGAGACAATTAATCCTAAGCAATTTAACCAAGTTGTCCGGCATGTCATTGGTCCCTCGACGCTTCATCCGATTCTTCGGCGCATCGTCCTCTCCTGCAGCCTATTGCCCAATCGGCCAGTTGACTCTGCAACTCCGATATCCTTGGCACAATACCCACTCTTCTTGGCCCGATGCCCGAGTCCATGGCCCGAAGCCTTCTGTCGATACGTCGACCGATCCATCGGCCCGACGTCCAATCTTCTGACATGTTCCTTCGGCACAACATGATTTTCCTGCTTTAATTGTCTCATCCTGATCGAAGCATCCTGCGTCAGTCAAAACATAGATTAAATCATAAACATATATCAAGTAGTTTCATCATCAAAATACGAGATTCAATAATCTCCCCCTTTTTGATGATGACAACCACTTGATGACGGAGTTAAACTTAACTCCCGGAGTTTAAACAAACTCCCCCTATCAATATGCCATATTGGTAGAAACTCTTAGATTCAAAAATCTAAGCAACATGTCATCATAAACGGAGTTAACCTTAACTCCCAGAGTTTAAACAAACTCCCCCTATCAATATGCCATATTGATAGAACCTTGAATTCAAACTGAATTCAAGTCATTGCAATATTCATCATGAATACTTGCAACACGTCAACATGAACATATGCATAAACTTATGCATCACATGTCATGTCATCAACATACTTCTCCCCCTTTGTCATCAACAAAAAGGAGAAGTACCACAATCAAGTGTTTGTGATGTAAGTTTAACTTATTGCATGAAAAACATAATGTCAAGTTTTATCATCATGCAGGTTTGAAGCCAGAAAATTTGGCAAATGTTACATCGTGCTTAGAACATTCAAGCTACCAAGTTTTAGATATGCAAGTTTTACGGCATACAAGATAGCACATGCAAGCTAGCAATGTTACAACATTTTAAAACTTGCAAGCTAGCAGTTTAGAGATATTCAAGAAGGCAACTCTTGCTTCTTGAAATAAGCAAGTTGCAAGCTAGCAAATTTTTGCTTCCTTTGCAGTGTTAGCTTTTGATATCGTAACGCAACTATTTCAAGTGTTTATCAATTGTAGCATTTCATCATATGGTATGATATCGACATGTAAAGCTGTGAAGCAAGATTTTGATATTATTTCATGATGTACACATTTCGAATATTTTAGCAAGCATTGCATCACATGGTAAGATATCAGCTTGTTGATGTTTCATATCAATGTCATATTGCTGACTTATCAACTATATTGGTATGTCACTTTATATTTTTCAAGGCATAAGGTATTTAAAACATTTTAGTTTCAATGTAACACCCGAGATAAACAACAAGAGATGTTTGTAAATTTGCATATGCTTACAGATCAAGGTAAAGGGTAACATATGGAGTTTACAACATATCAGGTAACCATATCAAAAACAAAGTCCTTCATGATGAGTAACATAAGGAGTTTACAACATGCCAGGTAACCATATCAAAAACAAAGTCCTTCATGATGAGTAACAAAAGGAGTTTACAACATGCCATATCAAAGACAAAGTCCATGAGGAGTTTATAACAACAATGGATGATTGTGTTCAAACAAGCTCATTCATGAGGTGGAAGGTTGAAGTGAAAGTGTTGGAAAATCAGCATGGCGACATCATATGTGCAGCGGAAGAATAAGAAAACAAAAATCCCCGATTCCCAAAAAGATGTTCATCGTCGTGCGAAGATTGGTGCGTAAAAATCCGTAAAAACACAAAACTGTGTATAGAGATTGTGTTACCTAGGGAGATCGTATATCCCTGTTTCCTTGCAGATCCTTAGGAGAGGGTGAAGGAGGTCAAGCGTCCTCCTCTCTAGCGGTGATCCACACAGTAGGGTAGCGACGACCCTCTTCAAAACTCCAGGCCTCTAAGGTGGAGAGGGAGAGGAGAATAGGAAGGGCAAGCAAAGACTCTAGCCTATGAGGCTGTGAATCCCTCCTATTTATAGAGATCCCGTGTCAAACCTTAATGGGTCCTTCCCTAGTGGGTATTGGATCTGTATCCAATAAGACAAGGGCTCCGTCGGATATCTCATATCCAACCTCTACTCATCGCAATGCCTACCATATGTGTGTGACCCTCTGGGCCCCAATATCGAGGCTGGCCGTGAGTCATACCTGTCGAAACTCCTTCTAACTTTCGGTGAATTATTATCTCTGTAATAATTCACTTTCGACTCATCGACTCTGGACGTGCCAGGCCACTACCAGTAGTCCCCGAACGATCTGGGGAATCCAATCCATTGGGCTGTCTGTCCTTAGTTACCATGTACCTATAGTCCCTCATCCATCTAATATCCCGGAGACCGTATATCGAGCATAGTGTTGTCGGACCCATACGGTTTCTACTCGAAGTCTCGCTCTAATCGGATTCTCCCTGGGAGAACTCTTTCTCTCAACCCGAATGACCCGGCCAGGGGATTTGTCGAGCAAGAACACATGGGATATTCCTCTCATGACGCCGAGAGTGGATGATCCTCTATCGACACTCAATAGCCTTCGTAAGGTCGACTACCACTCCCAATGACCAAATTACTAATGCGGGACAGCTAAACCTATAAGTCTGGTATCAAAGAGTGGAGCACTCATACAGGACATCCTTGGTGTCTCAAGTCTAAGGACCAGATATACCACTAGGACTACGGAATCGCTTGTCGACAATAAGGCATCATCAACCATCCAAATTCCGTAAGCGGATCAATCGATGAACTCATTCTCCAATGAGCACTGTGCATTTGTATCCCTAGTGTCCCTACACGAGCAGCTATGAGACCAGTTGCATCCATCATATGGACGGGTATACAGCACACCGCCTATACGGTTATCACGATGTCCCTCTCGGTAACCTATGACCGAGATTATTTAGGATATGTGTTTAAAGGTGAATCGATCTCATTATCGTGATCTCATCACGATCCGATTCCCATTGCACAAATCAAAGGACATCACAATATATATATGCATTTATGCAATAGTTATAAAGTGATATACGCCAAAATATAATAAGCAAAAAGATTCTGTATCAAGTCACACGTGCCATCACTCCACGTGATTGGCTTGTTGGGCACCTATGACTAGCAATCTCCCACTTGACCTAAAGCCAATCACCTATATGTCTCCATCTCCATCGGACTCTGTGGACAGCTCAAAGACAATCTGAGACAACGGCTTTGTCGATGGATCTGCAATGTTATCTTCGGATGGAACTCTTTCCACTTCTACATCTCCTCGGTTACGATCTCTCTTATAAGTTGGAACCTCTTGAACACTTACGATGAGACCCGGGTTCCCTTATTTGAGTAATCACCCTATAGTTGTCGCAATATAAGGAAGTCGACTTGTCGCTATCTCATATCGACTCCCAAATCTGTGATGAACTTCTTCACCCGGACTCCCTCTTTTGTTTGCATCCGATGCAGCAATGTACCTCCGCCTCGTGGGTCGAGTCGTGATGGTATCTTGCTTGGAACTCTTCCAAAGACACCGCTCCTCCATTCAAGGTGTACACATACCCTGATTGACTTGCTATCATCGACATCGGACTGAAAAACTTGAGTCATTGTAGCCTTCAACCTTAAGGCTATTACCTCCATATACTAGTAAAAGATCCTTAGTCCTTCTCAAGTACTTAAGGATACACTTTCTTGCTTTCAAGTCTCCAAGCACGGATCTCTTTGATACACTTTCGTGACACTTTCGAGCATCGCTATATCAGGCCTAGTACATAGCATGGCATACATGATAGACCCTATTGCTGAGGCATAAGGTATCAGATCCATGTTAAGCCCTTTCTTCTAGAGTCTTTGGGGACATACTGGAAAGCGATATCCCATGTCTCATCGGTATGAGACCTCTCTTGGAATTTTCCATGCCAAACCTTTTTGACAATAGTTTCTATGTACCTGGACTGGGACAAACCAAGCATCCTCTTGGATCTATCTCTATAGATTCTAATCCCCAAGATATAAGATGCTTCCCCCAAGTCCTTCATGGAGAAGTGTCTAGATAACCAAGCCTTTACCGTGGATAGCATTCCTATGTCATTCCCAATGATGAGGATGTCATCCACATATAACACCAAAAAAAGGTGATAGCACTCCCACTTACCTTTCTGTATACACAAGGCTCATCTTCGTTCTTACTTGAAGTCATAAGATCTGATTGCCTCATCAAATCTTATGTTCCAACTGGAAGCTTGCTTTTAGTCCATAAATGGATCTAAGCAACCTACACACCTTATCTCTGGGCAGTTCATGGACACGAATCCCTCGGGTTGCATCATATACACCTCCTCCTCGAGGTTCCCATTGAGGAATGCGGTTTTCACATCCATCTGCCGGATCTCATAATCATAGTGTGCTTTGCAATAGCCAATAAAATTCTGATGGATTTTAGCATTGCTACTGGTGAAAAAGTTTAAATTAAGTAGTCAACACCTTGCCTTTGACGATACCCCTTAGCCACTAGCCTTGCTTTATAGGTCTCTACCTTTCCATCTACTCCGATCTTTTTTCTTAAAGATCCACTTGCAACCGATGGGTACAATACCTTGGGCGCATCAACTAGGTTCCAAACCTTATTGGAGTACATAGAATCCATCTCGAATTCATGGCTTCTTTCCACTTCCTGGAGTCTATACTCATAATAGCCTCCTCGTGGAGGTCCGAGGATCAATATCCTCTACATCCTCTGCTCTAATATGTCCCACATATCTCTCGGGAGGATGGGATACTCTATCGGACACTGTGTAAAGTTGATACTTGTGCATTAGGTACCGAATAGACTTCGTAGTAGATCGGTGCTTGAGCTTGGTTCTCCAACCTCCAAACTCAATTCTATCATTCTCCCCACTGTCTCTGTCAAGAATGTGTTCCTTCTCAAGGAACACTGCTCTCTTAGCTACAAAGACCTTTTGGTCCTCGAGATGATAGAAATAATACCCACAAGTTTCCTTAGGGTATCCCACAAATTTGCATCGCTCTGTCCTTGATTCTAACTTATCTGGGTTGTGTCTTCTAACATGGGTAGGGCAGCCCCAGATCTTAACAACCTTAAGATCAGGCTTCTTCCCTTTCCATATCTCATATGGTGTAGACACTACCGACTTAGTTGGAACTCTGTTCAGAAAGGTAAGCTGCGGTTTCTAGGGCATATCCCCGAAATGAGATGGGTAGGTCAGTGAAACTCATCATGGACCGTACCATATCTAATAATGTACGATTTCTCCTTTTAGGAGACACCATTGAGCTCAGGTGTATTAGGAGGTGTCCATTGGGATAATATCCCATGGTCCTTGAGGAACTGAGTAAACTCTGTACTTAAGTATTCACCTCCTCGATCTGATCGAAGAGTTTTGATACTCTTTCCAGTCTGGTTCTCCACCTCATTCTTATACTCTCTAAATTTCTCAAAGGCCTCAGACTTGTATTTCATTAAGTACACATATCCATACCTTGAGAAATCATCAGTAAATGTAATGAAGTAGGAGTAACCTCCAATGGCATGAGTTGACATGGGTCCATATACATCACTATGTATGAGTTCCAACAACTCATTGGCTCTCTCTCCAGTTCTACTAAATGGAGATTTGGTCAGTTTTCCACGAATGCAAGACTCACAAGTTGTATATGACACATAGTCGAATGGATCTAGATATCCATCATTTAGCAACTTTTGAATCATTCTTTCATGGATGTGACCTAGCCTACAATGCCACAGGTATGCACTGTTCAACTCATCTCGTTTCCTTTTGGACACATTTACATTCATGATATGTGGAGTGGTGTCTAACATAAATAGACCATTATGCAATGTTCCTTTCGTGATGATCTTATCATCTAATAATATTGAACAACCATTGTTCTCAAAAACAAATTTATATCCACTAACTGTTAAACATGAAATGGAGATAATGTTTTTGATAATAGAAGGAACAAAATAACATGCATCTAATGCAATAAAAGCTCCACTAAGCAGGATGTAGGGCGACCTCATGTACAACTAATACAGCAACTTTTGCTCCATTACCCATCTTGTGGTCCATCTAAGCCTCTCTGTAGTCTCCTAGGTCTTGCGGGAACCCACGCAACGAATTGCATATATGATAAGCACTACCGGTATCCAATACCCATGTGTTATCATAAGAGTCCCAACAAATGGAGATCGATCATGAATGTACACAAGCTTCATCAAGCTTTTGTTTTTCGCCCTTTCTGCAAAGGTACTCTTTGCAGTTTCTCTTTCAATGCCCATCTTTACCCACGAGTGGAAGCACTGGCCTTTGTCCTTTGCTTTGGGTCTTTCTTAGCAACCTTTGCTTTACCTTGTTTGCCCTTGCCCTTTCCCTTCTTAAGGGACCTTTACGCTTTCCTTTTCTTTCTCGTCTCACCGGTGTAGAGAACTGGCTTCTCTTTCTTAATAGTACTCTCTGCCTCCCTCAACATATTGAGGAGCTCGGGAGAGTCACCTCAAACTTGTTCATATTAAAATTCATTATGAACTGTGAAAAGGAATCTGTAGGGGGCTGAAGCACAATGTCCACACACAAGTTATCCTCTAGGACCATTCCTAGACACGTGAGTTTCTCTATCCACTCAATCATCTTTAGGACATGGTTCTAAACCGGTGTCCCCTCAGTCATCCTAAGCGGAAAAGGCTCTTGGATATCTCATATCGTTTAGTCCTTTCCTGTTCCTCAAACAATTTCTTGGACATGTAGGAGAATGGATCGGCATCCATCTTTTCATGTTGTCTCTGTAACTCACGAGTCATAGAGCCCAACATATAGCACTCGAGCAAGAGTGGAGTCATCAATGTACTTCACGTAGCGAAGGCGATCTCATCCTCGCTTGCCCTTCTTCGGCGTAGGCATCATCAGTATCAAGGGCGTACACAATTTTCTCTCGCTGTGAGAACAATTCTCAAGTTCTGAACCCAATCCGTATAATTTGGACCATAAAGGCGGTTGACATCAAGTATGCCACGTAAAGGGATTTGAAAGCGACATTTTCTCAAAATAAAGATGTAGCGAAAATGAATAACATGCAGATTTTGCAAAGAAATAAACTATCAAGATATGGACTTCTATCTTAATATGCTCCCACTATTTTACTAACGAGTCATGCGACACCCTCAAAGATTTGAAACGGAAGTCTCCAGCAGACTTCTAGTGGGGATCAGGATCCAATCAGCGTCTTAGAGTAACCTCGAGGGACTCGACTTATCACACTAAGCCTAAAAGGTAGGCAACTCTTGCCGATCACAACTCCTTGTTATTCCCGTCCTGTTCGGCCTCCGAATCACCATGGCCTCGAGGGACTCGACCAACTATTATGCTCGGTTAAGTCAACACCTTCGTTACAAGATGAGTCTGATTTGATGATATACCCTCGAGGGACTCGACCAAGCATACCATGTCCTCAGGTCACCGGTGACATCTCTATGTCGTAAGCAAGATAGCGAATCGCGATATAGGTGAGTCTCGAGGGACTCGACCAACTCAACCTACACCGAGAATCGGTTCCTACTCATAACGATGGAAGGCCACGTGGGTCAATCTAATTGCCTCACGTTTATCGACTTAATATTATCGAGAGATGTTTCTATAATTTGGTCTCCTAATATGACATGTCACACATATACATATTTAATATATATCTACATCGCATGCAAATATATATACATATCTAGCATGTGTATAAGCAATCACATCAGATGATCATGGACCACAGCCTAATATGATTAGGCCCGAGCCAGTAGGCCTAATCACTCACATCAAGATCTATGTGTGCAACGGTGCATCTCCATGCCCTGTGATCGTCCATCTCGTCCTCGTCGGTTCCGTCGACATCTTGATGCATCTCCATGCATCACGATCGTCCGTCTCGTGGGTCCCGCTATCGCATCCACGCTCCCGCTGCGCCTCCTCATGTGATTACAACTTAATCATAGGCACGCAGGCCCGACAATAAACGAGAAATATAATGGAGGTTCGCAGACCTCAATAATAATAATCACAAATACACACATCACACGATCCATGATCATCCGTCCACACATTATACATCACATGTATAAATAATCATCATCATGTAGGACTACTAGATAATAATAAAAATAATAATCAACTAAACTTTTAATTAATTAATATTTTTCTAAAATCAGGGACATGTAGGGAATTTCTCAATTCCTAAGGGTATTTTCGTAATTTGGACAAAAGACAGAAACTGGAATTTCTCAAATTCACAGGGGCAAAATTATCTTTTTCCCAGAAAACCCTAATGCCCTTTCTGCTGCCGCCACCACCACCCATTTGGCCCTGGCGGGCGGGGCGGGCGCCACCATCAGGTGGGCTAACAAGGCCGCACGCCTCCTCCGCTGGCGTTTTTGCCGGGCAACGCCATGCGGTGGTGTTGCCCTGCAGGTTGGCGCCCCTGGTGCCGCCCGCCTCAGCTGGCGGTGCTGTCCCGCCAGCGGCCCCATTTTGGGGGATTTCCGCGAGGAAGCGGGGCGGTGGCGTCGTCGGCGCCGCCCTGGCGGGGGCGCCGCTTCCTTTCGGCAGCAGCGCCGCTTCTTTCGGCGGGCCGCCGCTGTTCGGCTGCGCTGCTGCACCGCCGAGATCGAGGGCAGCAACTGTTGCTGCCCTTCCTCGCTTTTGCGTCAACGATTTTGACGTCAATATTCTTCCTAAACACAACACACGCAGTTCAAAACCAATCATTCGCACGAACAACCTGGCTATGATACCACTATTGGGAAATCAGCGGGGCGACATCATATGCGCATCGGAAGAATAAGAAAACAAAAATCCCCGATTCCCAAAAAGATGTTCGTCGTCGTGCGAAGATTGGTGCGTAAAAATCCGCAAAAACACAAAACTGCGTATAGAGATTGTGTTACCTAGGGAGATCGTATATCCCTGTTTCCTTGCAGATCCTTAGGAGAGGGTGAAGGAGGTCAAGCGTCCTCCTCTCTGGCGGTGATCCACACAAAGGGTAGCGGCGACCCTCCTCAAAACTCCGGGCCTCTAAGGTGGAGAGGGAGAGGAGAATAGGAAGGGCAAGCAAAGACTCTAGCCTATGAGGTCGTGAATCCCTCCTATTTATAGAGATCCCGTGTCAAACCCCTAATGGGTCCTTCCCCTAGTGGGTATTGGATCTGCATCCAATAAGACAAAGGGCTCCGTCGGATATCTCATATCCAACCTCTACTCATCGCAATGCCTACCATATGTGTGTGACCCTCTAGGCCCAATATCGAGTCGGCCGTGAGTCATACCGTCGAAACTCCTTCTAACTTCGGTGAATTATTATCTCTGTAATAATTCACTCGACTCATCGACTACGGGACGTACTAGGCCACTACGCCGTAGTCCCCTGACGATCTGAGGGAATCAATCCATTGGACTTGTGCGTCCCTCGCCACCATGTACCTATAGTCCTCATCCATCTAATATCCCGTAGACCGTGATATCGAGCATGGTATTGTCGGACCCATACGGTTTCTACCGAGTCTCGCTCTAATCGGATTCTCTCGGAGAACTCTTTCTCTCAACCCAATGACCCTAGCCGTGGATTTGTCTCGAGCAAGAACACATGGGATATTCCTCTCATGACGCCGAGAGTGGATGATCCTCTATCGACACTCAATAGCCCTCGAAAGGTCGACTACCACTCCCAATGACCAGTTTGTACTAGATGGGGACAGCCAAACCTATAAGTTTGGTATCAAAGAGTGGAGCACTCATACAGGGACATCCTTGGTGTCTCAAGTCTAAGGACCAGATATACCACTAGGACTACGGAATCGCCGTCCGACAATAAGGCATCATCAACCATCCAAAGATTCCGTAAGCGGATCAATCGGTGAACTCATCTCCAATGAGCACTGCATCATCCCCTAGTGTCCCTACACGAAAGCAGCTATGAGACCAGCTGCATCCATCATATGGACGGTATATCTGACACACCAGGTCTATCCGGTTATCACGATGTCCCTCTCGAGTAACCTATGACCGGGATTATTTAGGATATGTGTTTAAAGGTGAATCGATCTCATTATCGTGATCTCATCACGATCCGATTCCCATTGCACAAATCCAAGGACATCACAATATATATATGCATTTATGCAATAGTTATAAAGTGATATACGCCAAAATATAATAAGCAAAAAGATTCTGTATCAAGTCACACGTGCCATCACTCACGTGATTGGCTTGCTGGGCACCTATGACTAGCATAAAGAGTCAAATTGTCGATGGATTTGCTGCAGCTCAGTTAGGATTTGATCTTGTCGAAGTTCAAGCCGTTCTTGTCTTTGTTCGAATCGGTCCATCTGAATCCCAATATCTTCGATGGATGATGTGTGAGTTTGCTCAACTGGATGTGTTTCCTCAAAGGGACAGATCGGAGGAGATTGGGTACTCCTAAATCTTGTGTTTCCTTCGGTTCGGGTTCAGTGTTCGGTGAGGGGGATCAGTTCGTCTAGGCATTCTAACCCAGTTACCGTTTCTATAGTGACATCTTAGTCGGTGAAGTAGATTTTTGTTTATTATGCTGAATCTATCTACTTTCATTACTTCTTCTTCTGGTGGTATTTGAATGTCGTAAGCTTTCATTATTCTAGTAATTATACCACCATATGGGAGAATCATATCTTTCTTAGATAATTCTAACATGTTTTGTTGGATAAGATAGCCAAGACAAATGTCATGTCCTTTCATGATTAAGTACATAGTTCCTAATTCTAATTGACTGACTTCATCATGATGGTATTGTTTAGGAAGAATTATACTAGTCATGATATGATGAAGTATCTTAGTGTTTAAAGGCAGTAGATGTTCACAACTTTTAGGAACAAATGCTATGTTAGGATCGGCAAAGATTGTTCCTAAGGCTTCAACATAGGATGTTCCAATAGTTTCATCATCCCATAATCCTCTAAAGTAAAGTCCTATGCTTTTCATGGGAATGCCTATCATATCACAAATGAATCTATCAGTGATTGAGATGTGTTGTCCTAAAAGGTAGGTGGACATCCTTTCTTCATCATCTATTTGCATGTTATTGTAAAACAATCTAACTAGCCTAGGATAGATGGGTTTGTTAATCTGCAAGATTGGAAGTAGATTTAGGTTTGCAAACCATTGGATAGTCTCTACGTCTCTTAGTTCATTCAGATCTACGTATTTTCCCTTGTTGATGCTTCTTAGATCGAAAGAGAGAAATTTTTCAGCATGGTTTTTTGAATCAAAAAGGGTAAAATCAAACTCTTCTACTAATCTCCTCTTTCCCTTGTCCCTTGAGGATCTTCTAGATCCCATAACTACTGCTGTTTAGAGGAATAAAGATGAACAAGAGTAAATGAAGAACAAAACAGAGTTTAAGAGGTTCTTAGAGAATACCTTAGTGGAATCTTCAAAACAGGGAGCGATTCTTGATGTTTTGCTCCGAAATGGGAGGTATTTGGGAAGCTAAACGGGGTGAAATGGGGATGGAGGAGGCTTGGAGGAGTAGAGAAGGAAAGGGAGGTGAGTTGGGGTCGGTTTCACTGCCGGCCCTAGTGTGGGTTAAAAAGGCAGAGTTGCGGGCGGTTGCACCTCTGGCTGGAGTGGTGCAACCGCTGGCAACCGTGATGGCTGGAGGTGCCACCGTTAGCTGGAGAGGTGCCACCGCCTGTAGGCAGTGAACACTTTGTTGTGATTTGATCAGGGAGGTTTTGTCTTGAGGAGAGTTTTCATTCAGAGCAATTAACGTTATTTACATGATTATGTGTGTGTTTTTATTTCAAGGCAAAAACGCTTGTACGATCAAGATAGACTTTTTAACGTGCATACTCCCAATGTCGTACATATGTTTGTGATTTTGAAAAGTCACATTAGGTTGTATCCAAATTGCATTTGTGATTTCATAATTTAAACTCGTTGTTGTATCCAAATTGCATTTGGGTCATGACTGTCGAGAATCAAGGAGCAGAACATTAATTCTTGCTCCAGCCTAAGGTTTTAATGTTTTTGTAGGAAGGGATGATTTTTAGGTACCCATTTGCTTTTGGGTGCCTCACTAATAGATCTAGATTTTCTATCATGTTGCATAGAATTTGTCATGGTTCCTTTAGGAACCCAAATCAATTTGTTTGGACTAAATTTCCTAAATGGACAATAATGCGTCCTGTGTCCGAACTTGCAACAAAAGTTGCATTTGCTTTGATGTCTAACATGTAAGATGGGGCCTTTTACGAAGGTAGTTGGATTTTGGTGAGGACTCCTCACAAATCCAATCCCACTTCTTTTGGGAATATGACCCTTGTTTGTAAGGATCATGTTTAATGACTTGCTACCAACCTCGAATTTCTTCAAGGTGTCCTTAAGTAGCAAGTTTTCTTTTTGAAAAGTTTCTAGATCATGACATTTGATACATGAATTTAAACTATCATGATATTCAATTTTTAACTTATTAAAATCACAAGTAAGACTACCATGCTCTTTTTTTAGCAATTTGTATTTTCTATTGATAATCTTGCATTCATCAAATAAGTCATGGAAGGCATTTAATAATTCATTGAAAGATAAATCAGCATCTAATAAATTCGTTACCTCCTCTCCGATGGCCATTAAGGCGTAATGAGCAACTTGCTCAGTGTTGGACTCCTCTTCTTCAGATGCGCTCGAGTCATCCCATGTTGCTTGAAGAGCCTTCTTCTTTGATGTTCTCCTTTTGACTTGGGGACAATCACTCTTATAGTGTCCCGGCTTTTTGCATTCATAGCAGATCACTTGGTCCTTCTTGGGTTCAAGTTTAATTTTTGCATCATTCTTAAACTTATTTCTTTTAAAGAACTTTTTAAACTTTCTTGTTAGAAGTGCCAAGTCATCATCACAGTCCTCATTACTTGAGTTTTCTCTCAAGTGGCATTCAGAAGTTTTGAGTGCCATATCCTTCCTGTTCTTTGGAAGGATGTCTTCTTGCTCTTCATGAGCTTTACAAGTCATTTTGTAGGTCATTAATGACCCGATTAGTTCTTCAAGAGGGAAGTTGCGCAGATCTTTTGCCTCTTGAATAGCAGTGACTTTAGGATCCCAACTTTTAGGAAGGGATCTTAGTATCTTATTTACGAGTTCAAAATCCGAAAAACTTTTTTCGAGTCCTTTTAGACCGTTGACGACATCCGTGAAACGGGTAAACATGTCGCCAATGGTTTCACTCGGTTTCATTCGAAAAAGTTCAAAAGAATGCAACAACAGATTGATTTTTGACTCTTTCACTCTACTTGTGCCCTCGTGGGTCACTTCAAGTGTGTGCCAAATATCAAATGCAGTTTCGCAAGTTGAAACACGATTAAACTCGTTTTTATCAAGTGCGCAAAAATAAGGCATTCATAGCCTTTGCATTAAGAGCGAAAAGCCTTCTTTTCCAATTCATTCCAATCGATCATTGGAAGAGAAGACTTTGAAAATCCATTTTCAACAAGGTTCCACAGTTCAAAATCCATAGAAATAAGAAAGATCCTCATTCGGTCTTCCAAGTAGGTGTAGTCCGTCCCACTGAACATGGGTGGGCGTGTAATAGAATGCCCCTCTTGGTTTCCGGCGTATGCCATCTCTCTTGGGTTTTAACCGTTAGAGAGTTAACCTTGCTCTGATACCAATTGTTAGGATCGAGAGCACTAAGAGGGGTGAATTAGTGCAGCGGAAATCTTTCAGCGATTTAAAAATGAAAGCTGCGTTAGGTCCGATAAAAAAACGATTTCGATGTAAAAGCCGATTCACAGTTTGTATCTATGTAGTTTACGCGTTTGCGTCTAAATGCAGTTTTATCTAAATGCAGATTGCGTCTAAGCGCGGTTTGCATTTAAAAGCGCCGGTTTTATGTCTAAGCGCAGATTATGTCTAAAAGCGCCAGTTTGCGCTAAACACAGTTTTATGCGTCTAAACACAGTTTTGCGTCTAAAGCGCGGTTTATGCCTAAACACAGTTTGCCTGAGCGGCGCGGTTTTTTTTTGTCTAAAACGCAGTTTTACGTCTAAGTGCAGTATTACGTCTAAGTGCAGTTTTACGTCTTAACGCAGTTTTGCGTCTAAACGCAGTTTTACGTCTAAACGCAGTTTTACGTCTAAATGTAGTTTTACGTCTAAACGCAATTTTGCGTCTAAACGCAGTTTTACGTCTAAACGCAGTTTTACGTCTAAGCGTAATTTTACGTCTAAACGCTGTTTTGAACTTTGAAAAGCGTTTTATGAATATGCAGAAAGCAATTTGCAGTTATAAATGGAATCAAAACGTAAGCATAAACTGCAGTGTAAAGATCGTACGAAAACATCGATTTACGTCTGAATGTAGATTCGGAAAGATCAGAACTTAGAGACTCGTTCGTAAAAGCGCAGAGGGCAGTAGCTATGTAGGAGGTTTGCAGTAATGATAAAGTGCTCAAAGTAAAAGCAAACCAGAGATTTAGAGTGGTTCGGTCAGTCTTGACCTACTCCACTCTTGGCTTCCTCCTTCGACGAGGTCGCCGACGTCAACTAGCAGCCTTCCTTCAATGGGCGAAGGCCAACTGCCCTTTTACAGTTTCACTCCTTTTGATGGGCTCAGGAGACAACCCTTACAGAACCTTTCTCTCCTCACTTTTACAATTCAGAAACTTAAAGAACAGAAGGAGGAGACTTAAAGGCTTTACAACAATTTTGAGCTCAAGAATCACAGAGAAGATCAAGATTTCGTTGTAGGTCTCTTGCTCTTTCTGTGCTGAATGGGTGGGGTATTTATAGGCCCCAACCCAGTTCAAATTTGGAGCTCAAAACGATCAAATCCCGAATTCGGGATCAAAGGTTGCACCTCCCTCGATCGGAGAGGTTGCACCGCCGGCGAGAGTTTCAAGATCGAGCCTCTGCAGGCGGTGCCACCTCTCGCCGAGGCAGTTGCACCTCTCTGCCAGAGCTCGAAGACCGAGCTCAGGCGGTTGCACCGCCTGGCAGAGCTC
Source organism: Musa schizocarpa (assembly GCA_900464855.2). Lineage (NCBI taxonomy): Eukaryota > Viridiplantae > Streptophyta > Magnoliopsida > Zingiberales > Musaceae > Musa > Musa schizocarpa. The sequence goes on from LS990923.1 coordinate 34,530,045, forward strand.
AGAGACTGAGCCCAGGCAGTTGCACCTCTTGGCTGGGGTGGTTGCACCGCCCAGTCTCGCTGGGAGACATAGCCCAGGCGGTGCCACCTCCTGGCCTAGGCGGTTGCACCTCCTGGTGCAATTAGGGTCCGAATGGTTAGCTCCATTCGGCCCAATTTCAATCTTTTCAGGGGCCCAATTGCCCCAAGATTAAGCTAATGGGATCACCTCCCATTTTCCAACTTAATCAACGTGCTAACTACGATTAAATCTAAGACAATTTCTGCAGCTTTGCTTCGATGCGTCAATCGTTTCTTCCGGCGAGTTTCCGGTGAACTTCCGTCGATCATCCGATGAACCCTCGGTGATTCTTCTGCGGACTTCCGGAAAACTCCTGGACTTTGCGACGATCCACTTGGCGAAGTTCGACGAAGCTTCGCTTAAACAAGCTTCTGACTTCTCGGATCTGTTTTCGAGAACCTCCGACGACCGTCCAACTTCCGTCGAACTCTCGAACTCCCAACGTGATCATGATCTTGACTCCGGCAAGAACTCCTGCTTGCTTGTCTAACTTTCATCGTAGTTAATCCTGCACAACAAAACTTCGATCGAGACAATTAATCCTAAGCAATTTAACCAAGTTGTCCGGCATGTCATTGGTCCCTCGACGCCGTCCGATTCTTTCTTGGGTGCATCGTCCTCTCCTGAGCCTATTGCCCAATCGGCCAGTTGACTCTGCAACTCCGATATCCTTGGCACAATACCCGCTCTTCTTGGCCCGATGCCCGAGTCCACGGCCCAAAGCCTTCTGTCGATACGTCGACCGATCCACCAACCCGACGTCCAATCTTCTGACATGTTCCTTGGGCACAACATGATTTTCCTGCTTTAATTGTCTCATCCTGATCGAAGCTTCCTGCGTCACTCAAAACTCAGATTAAATCATAAACATATATCAAGTAGTTTCATCATCAAAATACGAGATTCAATAATACCCACTAGGGGAGGACCCATTTGGGTTTGACAAGCGACCTCTATAAATAGGAGGGATTCAGAGCCCCATGGTGTCACGGACAAACTTCTAAACAGGGTGTTTGATGTAATGCTTATGTATGTTTGTGTCTTTTGGTATGTTCATGCTTTGTACAGCATGTAGGGTGACGACCGAAGGCTTGATAGTCCCATTTTAGTTGGGTCGGTGGCTGCTTTAGGCTTGTAAATAAAGGTTGTGTCATGTGGACACGTGTGAGAGATTTTCGGTCTATAATGGACCATTTTACCCTTTGTTGTGCAACTGTTCAGAGCTTGTAAAGTCTGTTTGTAATTTGCATTGTCTATAAAGTGTTTTTCGGAGATGTTTGCTTGTGGATCCCGAGTGAGGCCTTTTCTCTGTCCTGTTCTCTCTTTTGTGGGACCTAAGGGACCATGGGAGGCTTCGGGGAGGCTGACCTTTGCGGACGGACACGCAAGGGTGCTGCACGACTTAGGCAAAACCAGCTAAGTCCGTGACAGATGGTATCAAAGCGGGACAAGCACTCATAGAAACACTTAGCATGCAAACGTGGGGGAAAACGAGCATAGAGATGTAGGGAAAAGGAGTCGCTCGGAGGAGCGGGCATCTGAGATTGGCATTTAGAGGAATGGCCAACCCTTCGCGCAAGAGGCACCTTGAGAACAGACAAGCTTGGAAGAATGTGAAGCGCACAAAGGTTGGGATGGCTGAGTTTGAGCTACGGCTCAACGTTGACAACTATACTTGATGGTGCTCAAGGCAAGCGAGGCGCTTGGTAAAGGATGAGACCATGCAAGGTGGAATGAGTTGCTCAACGACCAAAAGAGTTATGCAAAGCTCACAGAGGTGAGGGGAATTGCTAGCTCGAAGAATTTGGTACTCATACATGGGCTTGTATGCGGACGATGGAATGTTCGTGGCCGTCCAAAGGCGACCGAAACTCGGCACCATGGAGCATTGAAACTTTCTCTTCGGCATGTGAAGGATACGTCCGTAGGAGGCTGAAGGGTGCAACTAGTTCAGCATGTTGCTAGGCCTTGAGGGGTGCAGCGGGGGCTGTATTGATGAGGAGTCGCAATCTAGCAAGTGTGTTTGCAGGAGGCAGAATAATGCACAGTTTGTTCAGCAGATCGGAGTAGTCCAAGGGGATGGTGGTCTCCGAAACGAAGAGAGATGTTGCTCCAATGGGACAGTTATCCAGGAGGGATAAGTCTCGGCTCTCTAGAGGGAGAATCATGTGGGACGGACCTCACAAGTTGAGGAGGAGTACCTCAACAAACAACAACTCCACGAAGCTCAATGGACTGAGCAAGCGGCGAGGAGTCGTCGCATGATCTCGCTTGAGAGAATGCATTGGTGGATGCATTGCGAGATCAAGTGGGGGAGTGACCCAAGGCAACACAAATGAAGGCACACTTGGAGTCGATACGGATATCGGACTCAAGGGAGGGCTGACCCGTGGAATGGTGGGCGCGAGGGCCACCATCAACTCAATGAAAAACGAGGAGCGGAGCAACTTGGGGGTAACTTGGCGAAGTACTCAACCCGCTTGAAGGGAGCCAGCATAGAAGTTGGAACATAGAGCAGAGGCACAGTGCTTTCCTTAGACAGAGGTCAAGGACATGAACTCTTACAGAGGCAAGAGTAAGATCATGTTGTTCCATGGGTCCTTCATTCTGACGAAGTAGACTCATCTTGCATGGTGCCAAAGACGAAGGGAGCTTCGGGGCACATGCACCTTATCTCGGAGGAGCATTTGATAAAGGAACTAAGGCGACTCAATTTGCGGAGGAGAAGTTGAGTTCATAAGGCCTTAGCACGGGGCAAGAGGACGCAGAGGCGAGTACTCTTGAAGAATATGCCACAGCGTTGTCATTCAAGTTGCAATGAAGGAAGCAGTGCACAGTGAAGATTGTGCTGGTAGGGGCAGAGGCCCAGGATCCAGACAATGGTGCACAAATTACAGTGAAGTCGGTGGACTTCGGGAGCTACTAGGCGACGGACTGTCCTAGAGCGGTGCTTTATCTAGGTGTGACCCAAGAGTGGGTGGATGAAGGTCGATTGCTAAAGGAGCGAACAAAATCGAAGGTAGATGAGACCCTGCAATGTATTGGCAGAGGCCACACATGGAGGGTTCACAATTTGAGTTTTTCCACAAGGATCAGAATGCAATGGAGAAGTCACCAGGAGGCGACATGGTGCAGCGGATCGTGGTGGAACAGTTTGTGGCAATACGATACACACGACTTAGCCCCGTGAGGGACTAGATCATACGGAGGTATGATCGGGAGCTACTGGAAGCTCCACTTCGATGAACAACACGACGACAAGAAGGGCTATGTATTCAAGGAGTGAAGGCCATGGTACCGCAGAGGCGGGTCTTCCGTGCATGCATCGAATTTTGCATCGGATGAAAGCCTTGGTCATCAGCATATGGGGGCTGTGTTCCACCAAGGGAAAAGTTCGAATGCAAGTACCAGTGAGTCCCATGGGAGGGACTTGATCATACAGTGGTATGATCGAAGCAACTGGAGAGTTGGACTGCTCCAGAGCTCATATTCGCTTAAGGGAGCCCGACAAGTCAGAGGTCAAGGTCGAGTAAGTTTACGTTGCAACCAAGGAAACTAAGGAGAACAGAATCGGTGCAAACTCTACAACGTGATGGCAGAGGCCATGCATGGGAGTTGCAGTCTGTCTCTCCATCGACCAGACGAACTGCTTGGAGAACACAGAGGTGTTGAAGCAGGGGGTCGAAAGGGGCGAGGAAGCGACGACGAGTCCAGAGGGACTTAGCTACCCAAAACCAAGCATCAGTTAGAATGGAGGTGGACTTAGAGGAGTGCCATAGAGGCATGTCTACTGATTGTGAAGAAAAGGGATGCAGATGCGAGTCAATGGATAGTAGTGCCATGGGCATGGCAGCGCCATGGCACCGCAGAGGCAGGACTTCCGTGAAAGTCATTGATCCCTTGCTCTCATGGAGGGAGAGCGCTTGGTCGTGAAAGGGGCTGAGGAGGTGGAGCATGCAGAGGCAAACTCCAAGTACCGAGACAAGGTGAAGGGCGAGGCCAAGGAACCCCGTAAGACCGGTGTCAATGAGTTTCTCATCAAGATAGCCGAAAGTGAAGGACTTGGTCATGCAAGAGTGCACGAGCAAGGAACGGCGTAGTCAAAGATATCTGGTGTCTGGACCTTCGCTACTCGGGGGTAGGCGGCAGAGTTGATGGAGAAGTCGGTACAATCCCGAGGCTTACAAACTTATTAGAGAATTACTCCAAGTTGCGGTGAAAACTTCCCACATTCCAGAAGTTCAATGGCATTGAGAAGGTGAATCACAAAAGCTAACTCAACGCAAAGGAGTGCAAACACTTCAAGTGCTTCAGAAGTGTGAGCAAAGAGCAAAGGAAGGCCAATGAACTAGCTCGATGCATGGAGTACAACCTCGGGGAGGCGGGTGAAGTCAAGTAACCTTTGCCTTCTCAACCCTTAAGAGAATGGGCTAAACCGAGTACCCCAATTCTCTTATCTATCCAGCGAGGAGCTCTGCAAAAAAGTTCAAAGACCCTTCAAGATAATGGAAGACAATAGTTGTCAAATCCTCACCAATGGTGATCGGTGTTCTTGAGAGTAGATTGTCCGCTTCATTTCCCAAATCGAAATGCCAATCGAAAGCGGAAGTGATGCGAACCTACTTGGATGTGACAACTAAGTGAAAGAAGAGTCAATGAGCAAATTTTGTGGAGGAAGGACCCAAATCTTCAGAAGTTTGCGAGACGATGCTCGTTAAAAGCTCCAACAAGCATCCACCTAGTTCAAGCAGCATGAGGCATTTAAGAGACTGGCGCAGTAAGGATGGTCTTTTCCTTCATTTGAAGGATCCGCAGGAATCAACAAGGATTAACACAACTCAGCCAACCCTACACCGGAGTCAGAGTCATTGGTGAGTTGAAGTAGCATGGCGGATCAAAAGGTTCGACTACTCGAAAACAATAGTGGAGACCTGTTAGGAGCCAAGGGACGCATTACAGCTGGAGCAGAAGATTGAAGACTCAGTAGAGGCAAGGAGTTGCAGTGTCGACAAAGGCTTCGACGAGGATGTCGAAGGAATAAGTGGGGGAGAATGTCACGGACAAACATCTAAACATGGTGTTTGATGTAATGCTTATGTATGTCCGTGTCTTTTGGTATGTTCATGCTTTGTACAGCTTGTAGGGGGACGGCCGAAGGCTTGATAGTCCCATTTTAGTTGGGTCGATGGCCGCTTTAGGCTTGTAAATAAAGATTGTGTCATGTGGACACGTGTTAGAGATTTTTGGTCTGTAATGGACCATTTTACACTTTGTTGTGCAACTATTCAGAGCTTGTAAAGTCTGTTTGTAATTTGCATTGTCTATAAAGTGTTTTTCGGATATGTTTGCTTGTGGATCCCGGGTGAGGCCTTTTCTTTGTCTTGTTCTCTCTTTTGTGGGACTTAAGGGACCATGGGAGGCTTCGGGGAGGCTGACCTTTGCGGACGGACACGCAAGGGTGCCGCACGACTTAGGCAAAACCAACTAAGTCCGTGACAATGGGCTAGAGAGCTTTTGTTTGCCTTTTCCTATTCTCCTCTCCATCTCCACCTCAGAGTAGGTCTGGAGTTTTGAGGAGCGTCGTCGCAACCCTGCTGTGTAGATCACCACTAGAGAGGATGACGCTTGACCTCCTTCACCCTCTCCTAAGGATCTGCAAGGAAATAGGGATATACGATCTCCCTACGTAACACAATCTACTCTATACGCAGTTTCATATTTCGCGGATTTTTGCGTACCAATCTTCGCACGACGACGAACATCTCTTTGGGAATCAGGGATTTTGTTTTTCTTGTTCTTCCGCTGCGCATATGATGTCGCCCCCAAGGATTTCCCAACAGTGGTATCAGAGCCAGGTTGTTCGTGCGAATGATTGGTTTTGAACTGCGTGTGTTGTGTTTAGGAAGAATTTTGACGTCAAAATTGTTGACGCCAAAACAAGGAAGGGCAGCAACAGTTGCTTCCCTCGATCTGTGTGCGTGCAGCGCAACTGAAGGTGGGCAGCATAGGGGCTGCGTCTGCTGCAGTCGGCCAAGGGCCTGCTTGCAGCAGGCTTGCTACCGGCGGGGCTGGCAGCCCACGGGCAGAGGTGACGCAATAGCAGCGGCGCCCGCCGCCGCTGCTCCCGTGGGCGAAACCCCCCACAGGGGCGGTCGCCCGGTGGGACAGCACCGCCTGCGGAGGCGGCGGTGCACGAAGGGGGCGCCCACCCGCAGCGGCAGCACTGCCAGCGGGCATGCCGCCTGCAAGCGAGGGCAGTGCCCTTGCCCCGCCGCACAGGCCGCCGCCGGCAGGGTAGCGGCGGCGGCAGCAGCGAAAAGGGGAAAGGGCATTAGGGTTTTCTGGGCAAAAGATAGTTTTGCCCCTCGAAATTTGAGAAATTCCAGTTTTTGTCTTTTGTCCAAATTGTTGGGAAATCGTTGGGGGCGACATCACATGCGCAGCGGAAGAATAAGAAAAACAAAATCCCCGATTCCCAAAGAGATGTTCGTCGTCGTGCGAAGATTGGTACGCAAAAATCCGCAAAACATGAAACTGCGTATAGAGTATATTGTGTTACCAAGGGAGTGTTGAATCTCGTATTTTGATGATGAAACCACTTGATATGTGTTTATAATTTAAACTGCATTTTGAGTGATGCAGGTCTACTCGATCAGGATTAGACAATTAACGCAGGAGGAATTGACGTTGCGCCGGAGGAGATCACGTCAGGATATTGGACGGCAGAAGGCTTCGGACGTCGGGCATCGGGCCAAGAAGAGCGAAATTGCGCCAATGATATCGGGGTTGTGGAGGTCAACCATCGATTGGGCAACAAGCCGCAAGAGAGGACGATGCGCTGAAGAATCGGACGAAGCGCCAACCAATGACGTGCCGGGCAACGGAATGTCGATTCGCGTTGTAATAATTGTCTAGATCGGAGTAGAGTTTTAATTTGTTTGTACAGGAATAACTATGATAATGAGAAAGACATAAAGTGAAACAAAGTGCGGAGTCAAGCGCGAAGGATTCATTGGGAGTTCGAGAGTTCGACGGAAGTCCGAAGGTTCGTCGGGAATGCTGCCGGAACTAGCCGAGAATGAGTAGGGAGCTTGCCGAGGGGTTTTTTGGAAGCTCACCGAAAGGTTCGTGGGAAGTTCGCGGAGCTCGCCGAGAGAGATCGGAGCTTGCCGAAGAAGCTCATTGGAACTCGCCAAGATCAAATCGTGAAGTTTAAGAGCTTGTCGGGAGTCCGCAGAATGGTTTCCGAGTTTATCGGAAGACCGCCGAAAGTGCACCGGAAGCTCGCCGAAAGAAGTCTTGACTTATGGACTTTGTAATAGCTTATAAAATGTCTTTAAATTCGTAGTTAGTATGTTAATTAGGTATTAATCCTATAACCAAAGTAGGGGCCAATTGGGCCCGAGTTCGGACTAGTTTGGGCCAAGATTGAAGCCCAACTAGTGGGCTGAAAACACTGTAGGCGGTGGCACCGCCTGGGCTGGGCGGTGGCACTGCCCAGCACTGTCAGGGTCAGAAACTGATAGGCAGTGGCACCGCCACTAACAGGTGGTGGAACCGCCAGCATCGGGAACTCTAAGAGAATTCAAATTTTGGAGCCCAAATTTGAATCCTCTTGAGGCCTATAAATACCCCTCAAATCTCAACTGAGATAACAACTTTTTGAGCATCAATTGTTTGAGAGAAAGGCCCTAGAAAAGTCTTAGATAGTCTTGTTTTCAATTTTCTAGTGTTCACCTCCTTCTTTCTTGCTGAAAATCTGTAAGAGAGTGAACCGCTTGTAAAAAGTTGTAAGAGGGGTATTCACCCTTCCCTTTCAAGAGATTTGCTAGTGGAAGGTGGGAGCCTCATCGAAGAGGGGCCTCGCAAGTGGATGTAGGTCACTTGACCGAACCACTTTAAAAACGGCATAATCTCTGGTTTGCATTTCATTACTGCTATTTACATTACTGCAAACCTTATTACTTGCTTTATTTCATCATTGCCTTTGCTGCACAACTTTGCGAATACGTTTTCAAGTAAAGCACTTCCGACTCCGATTTTTATCGCACGAAAGATTTGTCGAAATCAACGTTTTAATCCACTGCACTAATTCACCCCCCCCTCTTAGTGCCGCTCCGATCCAAACAATTGGTATAAGAGCCTGGTTTTTCTCATTTCGGATTTACACTCGAGAGAAATGGCTCTTCATGGCTTTCAAGAGGGATTATCGGTTGTTCGTCCACCATTGTTTAACGGATTGGACTACACTTATTGTAAAACTCGAATGAGAGTTTTCTTGATTTCTATGAATTTGGATTTATTGAATATCGTTGAAAACGGTTTTCAACTTCCCTCTAAACTGATAAACGAATTGTCGGATTTGGAGAAGAAGTATTTTTCTTTAAACGCAAAGGCTATGAATGCCTTATTTTGCGCTTTGGACAAAAATGAGTTCAAACGGATTTCTACATGCGAAACGACTTTTGATATTTGGCGAACACTTGAAATCACGCACGAGGGAACTAGTAGAGTCAAAGACTCGAAAGTTAACATTTTATTACATGATTTTGAGCTTTTTTGAATGCAACCAAGCGAGACTATTGGCAACATGTACATGCGTTTCACGGATGTCGTCAATAATCTAAGAGTTCTTGGTAAATATTTTTTGAATTTTGATCTCGTAAGCAAGATCTTAAGATCCCTTCTAAAAAGGTGGGATCCTAAATTAACCGCAATACAAGAAACAAAAGATTTAAATATTTTTCCACTTGAAGAATTTATCGGCTCATTGATGACATATGAAATGGTGCGCAATACACATGATGAACACAATGAACACTTGAACCACCTTCCAATGAATAGGAAGGATTTGGAACTCCGGACAAATGAGTACCACTTGAGCGATGACTCAAGTGATGAGGACAATGATGAACTTGAACTTCGAACACTAAATCTTAATAAGTTCATTAAACAAAAATCTAAAATAAACAATGAACTTGAATGTAGGAAGAGGCCAAAGAAAAGGAAGGCACCCAAGGATGAATCAAGAACTTCCAAAGGTGAAATGACGAGTTGGGCTTTGACGGGCTTCGACTATAAGGTAAGTAACTCAACTCTCTTGAATTATTTTGAAATTACTTGAAGTTTTTCATGAGTGCTTAATTTAGATAGTAGGAATAGGAAATAAAAAAATATTTTTCAAAAATTATATCATGTTTTTTCTTTTTAGCATCTTTTGAAAAATTAAAAAAATTGATCATGAAAAGTATATTGCTAAGGTTTCATGCATATTATGTTTTGAAATGTTGAATGATGTATGCAACATTAGGGATGATAATTATATGATATGTGATAATGCTTAGGATTAATCCATACATGTGTATCTTGATGATTTTATATCATGCATAATGATCATGCTTAATAAAATTTGAAATTATGCACGATGAATCTTGTGATTTATGAATTATTGATTTTTACCATAATGAAAGTGCCTTATTAATCTTTATTATAACAAATCTTACACTTTTGGTTTTAAACATGATATATGTTTTTATTTGACATAAATAAAACAAAATCATAAGTTTTGAAACAACCGAAAAGAGGAAAACATTTTTGAAAATTATTTTGCTCAATCTTATTAATTTTGATGAATCCATTTGTATCATCTTTGTGAATCTCTTGGATTTTGATAATGATTTTGATGATTTAAATTTGAATAATTTTTTATCGAAATCATGATCTTGATTTCTTGAAATTTATAACGTGAAATCCTTTATGAATCAAGATTTCTCACTCTTTATTCTCTTACATTTTGAGAAAATTTTCAATATGAATCATAAGTGTTCTTATGCATGAATTGAAATCTTTTTCTCCTACGTTTCCTTTTGTGATTTACTAAAGAGAATATCCTTTTTTAAAATTCTTGACTTAAAATTTTATTTAAAAATCTCTTATTATTTGATCTCCTAACATTTTCCTTTGATTATTTATGAGGAGGCTTTTCAAAAAGAAATCATGTCTTTTGGCATTCACATATTCTAATATTTTATGGTATGATTTTTATGTAATTCCTTGTATTCATGAAATGTGTATCTCATCACCCAATTATTTTCTCCTTGATATTCCTTATGTGATGATATGAATACATGAAATATTCATTAATTTGTTTTGATGAAAAGTTATGATCATGAATGGTAGGATAAAATTTGACAAGTTAATACCATCATGATTTAAAACATTTATGATTTGAAATTATGCATGCAATTGCTTTTTATTGTGATGATATATGCATATAATATGTATCATGAATACTTTATTATCATACATGAAAATAGTGATAAATATTTTGAAAATAAATGTTTGTATCATGTTAGATGATTTTACATTTTGTGCATGATGGGTTATAATGATGATTGTACATCAATTTGCTTTATTATGAATTATATGAATCTTGATCGTGAACTTGTTAAGAAGAATTTTAATGAACCATGAATTATATCTTTGGTATTCATGAATTGATCCTTATTGATATATTTCATGAATTCTTTGCATATTTAGCTTGTTGAATGATTGAAATATTTAGCCATTGAGTCCTCCCTTTCTTTTTGACTTTGATAAAGGGGGAGAAGGTTTTGCTAGCTTGTGCATTGAAAATGAAAGTAAACTTCCTAGCATGCTAGGGAAGTAAAACTTGCAAGCTTGCACTTCACAAAAAAAGAGGAAAGATATTGCCTATCGAAAGAAGCAAAAAGTGCAAAACTTAGAAAACTTGCAACAAAATTGCTCTTGCCATGCTTTGTATCAAAAATAGATTTATATCCTTAAAAGCATCGCATTAAATTTTTTAGTGTATCGCAATGTATCACATGTATCACAAATTAAAATTTTTGAGACTATTATCATATCATGTTTAACAATTGATATCTTTCATTGATATGATAAATTATCATCTCATGATGTATCGCATAATGATATTATGATTTGCAATTGTATCGTGTGATCCTTGGTGAATTTTCACATTGATATCCTTCATGAAATGATTTCTTTGCATTTTTGTCTTGTATGTATCATGTGATGATTGAAATATTGATTGATGCAAATTCATAATTTATGTAAAAGTCTAAATCATTGGTTCTTCTCCTTCTTTTCGGCAATGACATAGGGGGAGAAAGATTGCTAGCTCAAGGCAAATGTTGGCTAGCTTGTACTCTTCCCTTCTTTTCGACAAAAAAAAAAAAAAGGGGAGAAAGCTTTTGCTAGTTAGAATATGTAAAGAAAAGCAAAGTGCAATCTTGCACAAGAAGCAAGTGTTGAATTGCCATGATTGAACTTAAGAATCATGCTATGCTTTTGTGCTTATATGTTGTGATGAAAATCTAGCTTCATGTTGTAAAAACTTGCATATCTTTTAAAATAGCTAGAGCTACTTCTCCTTTTTGTTGATGACAAAGAGGGAGAAGTATGTTGATGACATAACATGTGATGCATAAGTTTTATGCATATGTTCATGATGATGTGTTGCAAGTATTCATGATGAATATTGCAATGACTTGAATTTTGCTTGAATTCAAGGTTCTATCAATATGGCATATTGATAGGGTGAGTTTGTTTAAACTCCGGGAGTTAAGGTTAACTCTGTCATCAAGTGGTTGTCATCACCAAAAAGGGGGAGTTGTTGAATCTCGTATTTTGATGATGAAACCACTTGATATGTGTTTATAATTTAAACTGCATTTTGAGTGATGCAGGTCTACTCGATCAGGATTAGACAATTAACGCAGGAGGAATTGATGTTGCGTCAGAGGAGATCACGTCAGGATATTGGACGGCAGAAGGTTTCGGACGTCGGGCATCGGGCCAACGAGAGCGGAATTGCGCCAAGGATATCGGGGTTGCGGAGGTCAACCGCCGATTGGGCAACAAGCTGCAAGAGAGGACGATGCGCTGAAGAATCAGACGAAGCACCAACCAATGACGTGCCGGGCAACGGAATGTCGATTCGCGTTGTAATAATTATCTAGATCGGAGTAGAGTTTTAGTTTGTGTGTGCAGGAATAACTAAGATAATGAGAAAGACATAAAGCGAAACAAAGTGCGGAGTCAAGTGCGAAGGATTCATTGGGAGTTCGAGAGTTCGATAGAAGTCCGAAGGTTCGTCGGGAATGCTGCCGGAACTAGCCGAGAATGAGTAGGGAGCTCGTCGAAGGGTTTTTTGGAAGCTCACCGAAAGGTTCATGGGAAGTTTGCTTGCGGAGCCCGCCGAGAGAGATCGGAGCTTGCGAAGAAGCTCGTTGGAACTCACCAAGATCAAATCGTGAAGTTTAAGAGCTTGCCGGGAGTCCGCAGAATGGTTTCCGAATGTTTATCGGAAGATCGCCGAAAGTTCGCAGGAAGCTCGCCGGAAGAAGTCTTGACTTATGGACTTTGTAATAGCTTATAAAATGTCTTTAAATTCATAGTTAGTATATTAATTAGGGTTAGGATTAGGTATTAATCCTATAAACCAAGTAGGGGCCAATTGGGCTCGAGTTCGGACTAGTTTGGGCCAAAATTGAAGCCCAACTAGTGGGCTGAAAACACTATAGGCGGTAGCACCGCCCAGTACCCGAGAGCTGGGCGGTAGCACCGCTTGGGCTGGCGGCACACACCCCAGCACTATCGTGGTCAACGGCGACAAAGTGTGGCACCGCCACTAACAAAGCGGTGGCATCGCCAAAGATCGAACTCAAGAGAATTCAAATTTTGGAGCCCAAATTTGAATCCTCTTGAGGCCTATAAATACCCCTCAAATCTCAGCTGAGATAACAACTTTTTGAGCAACAATTGTTTGAGAGAAAGGCCCTAGAAAAGTCTTAGATAGTCTTGTTTTCAATTTGCTAGTGTTTGTTGAATCTCGTATTTTGATGATGAAACCACTTGATATGTGTTTATAATTTAAACTGCATTTTGAGTGATGCAGGTCTACTCGATCAGGATTAGACAGTTAACGCCAGGGAAATTGACGCTATACGGAGATCACGCCATGATATTGGACGGCGTAAAGGCTTCGGACGTTAGGCATCGGGCCAAAGGAGAGCGAAAATTGTGCCAAGGATATCGGGTTGCGAGGAGGTCAATCTGCCGATTGGGCAACAAGCCGCAAGAGAGGATGATGCATCAAGAAGAATCGGACGGGCGCGCCAACCAATGACGTGCCGGGCAACAGAATGTCAATTCGCGTTGTAATAACTGTCTAGATAGGAGTAGAGTTTTGGCTTGCATGTGCAGGATTAACTACGATAACAATGAAGACATAAAGCGAAACAAAGTGCGGAGTCAAGCACGAAGGATCCGTTGGGAGTTCAAGAGTTCGACGGAAGTCCGAAGGATCGTCGGGAACACTATCGGAACTAGCCGAGAATGAGTAGGGAGCTTGCCGAAGGGTTTTTTGGAAGCTCGCCAGAAGGTTCGTGGGAAGTTTGCAGAGTTCGCCGAGAAAGATCGGAGCTTGCCGAAGAAGCTCGTTGGAACTCGCCAAGATCAAATCGTGAAGTTTAAGAGCTTGCCGGGAGTCCGCAAAATGGTTTCCGAGAGTTTATCGGAAGACCGCCGAAAGTTCGCCGGAAGAAGTCTTGACTTATGGACTTTGTAATAGCTTATAAAATGTCTTTAAATTCATAGTTAGCATGTTAATTAGGGTTAGGATTAGGTATTAATCCTATAACCCAAGTAGGGGCCAATTGGGCCCGAGTTCGGACTAGTTTGGGCCAAGATTGAAGCCCAACTAGTGGGCTGAAAACATTGTAGGTGGTGGCACCGCCCAGTGCCCGAGAACTGGGTGGTAGCACCGCCTAGGCTGGGCGGTGGCACCAGCTAGCACTGTCAGCGTCAGAAACTGACAGGCGGTGGCACCGCCACTGATAGGCGGTGGCACCGCCAGCATCAGGAACTCCACTATAATTTAAATTTGGAGCCCAAATTTGAATCATCTTGAGGCCTATAAATACCCCTCAAATCTCAGTTGAGATTACAACTTTTTGAGCAGCAATTGATTGAGAGAAAAGTCTTAGAAAGTCTTAGCAAGTCTAGTTTTCAATTTGCTAGAAAGATCTCCTCCTTTCTTGTTGAAAATTTGTAAGAGGTTGAACTGTTTGTAAAAGGTTGTAAGAGGGGTATTTGCCCTTCCATTCGAAGAGATTTGCTAGTGGAAGGTGGGAGCCTCATCGAAGAGGGGCCTCGCAAGTGGATATAGGTCATTTGACCGAACCACTCTAAAATCGGCGTGATATTTGGTTTGCATTTCATTATTGCTATTTACATTACTGCAAACCTTCTTACATGTTTTAGTTCCTTATTACCTTTGCTGCGCATATTTAAGAATACACTTTCAAGTTAAGCTTTTCAAGTTCCGTTCTTATCGTACGAAAGATTTATTAAAACCGAAGTTTTAATCCGCTGCACTAATTCACCCCCCCCCCTCTTAGTGCCTCTCCGATCCTAACAATTGGTATCAGAGCCACGATTTTCTACTTTGGTTTAACACCCAAATAGAAATGGCTCTTTATGGCTTTCAAGAGGGCTTATCGGTTGTTCGTCCACCATTGTTTAACGGATCGGACTACACTTGTTCGAAAACTCGAATGAGATTTTTCTTACTTTCTTTGGATTTGAATTTATGGCACATAGTCGAAAATGGATATGAAATGTCTTCTCTCCCAATGAACCATTGGAATGATTTGGAGAAGAAGATGTTTTCTTTAAACGCAAAGGCTATGAATGCCTTATTTTGCGCTTTAGACAAAAATGAGTTCAATCGGATTTCTACGTGCGAAACGGCTTTTGATATTTGGCGAACACTTGAAATCACACACGAAGGAACTAGTAGAGTCAAAGACTTGAAAGTTAACATTTTAATGCATGATTTCAAGCTTTTTCAAATGAAGCCGAGCGAAACCATTGTTGACATGTACACCCGTTTTACGGATGTCGTCAATGGTTTACAAACTCTTGGCAAATGTTTCTCAAATTTTGAACTTGTTAGTAAAGTTTTACGATCACTTTCTAAAATTTGGGAATCAAAAGTTATGGCAATACAAGAAACAAAAGATTTAAATATTTTTCCACTTGAAGAACTTATCGGCTCATTGATGACATATGAAATGGTGCACAATACACATGATGAACACAATGAACACTTGAACCACCTTCCAAAGAATAGCAAGGATTTGGAACTCCGGACAATTGAATACCACTTGAGCGATTACTCAAGTGATGAGGACAATGATGAACTTGAACTTCGAACACTAACTCTTAATAAGTTCATTAAACATAAATCTAAAATGAACAATGAACTTGAACGGAGGAAGAGGCCAAAGAAAAGGAAGGCACCCAAGGATGAATCAAGAACTTCTAAAGGTGAAACGGCGAATTGGGCTTTGACGGGCTTCGACTTCAAGGTAAGTAACTCAACTCTCTTGAATTATTTTGAAATTACTTGATGTTTTCCATGATGTATTTTCTCTTTTCTTTTGAATAAATATTTTTCTGGAAAATTGTATGTTTTATGTTAATAGAATAAAATGTTAGATTTAAATAATCATATATATGTGCTTGAGAAGCAAGAATGTGTATTTTGATGATTTCCATATTAACTTTCAATGATGATGCATGATTTTTATATGGAAGGTTTGATGATTTTTTTTAAAACCTTGTCTTTGGTTTTCAAACATGATGTATGTTTTTGACATAAGAACAAAACTTGAGCATGCTAATATAAAGTCAATCACATAAATTAAAACTAAAGAAGTTTTAGTTATCTATAAGAATCATTCAAAATTATGTTCAATGAAACCATTGCATAATGATGTAATGAAATATTAAACATTTTGAAACCATGTTTTAGTGTCATGCATAATGATCATGCTTAATGAATTTCAAAATTATGCATATGAATCTTGTGATTTATGGATTATTGATTTTTACCATAATGAAAGTGCCTTATTAATCTTTGTTGTAATAAATCTTACACTTTTGGTTTTAAACATTATACATGTTTTTATTTGGTATAAGTGAAATAAAATCATATGAATTGAAACAACTAAAAAGAGGAAAATATTTTTTCCTTGAAAATTTATTTTTCTCTATCCTATTGATCTTGATGTTTATTATAATAAATCTATCTATACCATTTTGAATCTCTTGAAAGTAATATTGATATTTTGATGATTTTGATGATTTAAATTTGAAATGAGTTTTATCAAAATCATGATATTGATTTCTTGGAATAACATGAGATTACCTTTGATGATCATTTTGATTCATGGAATTTTGGATTCATGACTTGGTCTTACATTTGTTTATGAGATGGTTGAAATCTTTGTACGTTTGAATTCTTCCTTCTCCTTTCAATTTATGCATGTTATATGTTAAAGATTTAAAACCATGTTTTTGTATCATGCATATCTAAGAAATATTGATGTGACAAATTGAATAAGTTGAAAATGAATGATGATTTTTCTCTTGAATATAACTTGTGATATTTTTTTATATAAATCATCATTTTGATTTCTCGACATTAGATACATGAGATTTTATTATAAATCAAAATTTCTCATTAATCGATCTTCTACGATTTTACTTGATATTCTCTTGAGAGGAGATTTTCTAAATGAATCATGATTTTTCCTTGTGAGTTCTTGGAGTTATTACTTGATTTTTCTTTTAAAACAAGATCTCTACTTTGTACTCCTATGATTTTTCTTGATATTTTATTTAAAGAAGATATTTACTATATGAATCATGTCTTTTAGTATTCAAATGATTTTATCCTTCATGACATGATTTCTTTGTATTTATGGCTTGCATGGCTTGAAATGTTTTGGTATAATGCATGCAATGATGAAATGTTGAATGATGTATGCAACATTATGGATTATAGTTATATGATATGTGATAATGCTTAGGATTAATCCATGCATGTGTATTTTGATGATTTTATGTCATGCATGAGTTTTTGAAGTAAATGTTGATTTGATACTCTCATTTTGGATTAACATGTTTTTGGTTTAATCATTTTTATGACGAATTAAGATGACATTCTCATGACATATTAAGATGACATAGTGCATGTACATCTATGTATGAATTTCTTGATAGTCTTTTGATGATAGATGTGATATCATGATGTTTTATTTTTGATGTGTTTGGGCTTGACGGCTTTACGACGAAACTTATGTTTTGATTTTAAATGATGATACATGTTTTCACAAAAAGACTTGAACACTCTCACATGAAATCAATTGTATAAAATGGAAATAAATTTTATATCCTATTGAGGTTAATGATTTTATTTTACCATTCTTGTGAATCTCATAAAAATAAACATGATGAATATTTTGAAAATAAATGAGTGTATCATGCATTTGGTCTTAATGATTTCTCTAGAACATACTTTTTGAAATCATACTTGATAACGAATATCAAGATATTAAAAAGATATTATCATGGAATAATGCTTGATAATTTATTTTATGAAATTTACCTTTCTATCTTGAATGTTGACGTTTTTTTTATGATGTGTTAAAAGAATCACTTAAAAAATGCTTTTCCCGTCTTATCGAGATTAATGATTTCATGATATTGTGTGAATCTCGAAATTGATTTTGATGAAATAGTAATAACGTTATTCATGTTATGAATCTCAAAAATGATAATTTGATTATGATTTTTTATCAATTAACTTGAATGAAAATTTGTTTTAACCGAATCATGAACTTTCTCTTGACTTCTTGACTTAAGAATTTTGAAGAAACATGATGATTACTTGATATTTGATACTTGAAATTTCTTGTAAAATGTGATCTTGATAAGAATGTTTCAATTTGCTCTTTGTGCTATATCTTTTCAAATGAATCATGAGCCTTGATATCATATATTTCATAATATAGAAATAACAAGATTTCTTTGCCTTGTATGTCTTGTGTGATGATTGTACATCAATTTGCTTTATTATGAATTATATGAATCTTGATCGTGAACTTGTTAAGAAGAATTTTAATGAACCATGAATCATATCTTTGTTATTCACGAATTGATCCTTATTGATATCTTTCATTGATATGATAAATTGTCATCTCATGATATATCGTATAATTATATCATGCTTTGCGATTGTATCATATGATCTTTGCTAAATTTTCACATTGATATTCTTCATGACATGATTTCTTGGCATCGTTGTCTTGTATGTTTCATGTGATAATATGAATACATGAAACACTTTTGATATGATTTTTATATAATTCTATGTATTCATAAAATATTTATCTCATCACCTAATAACTCTTCTTGATACTCCTAATGTGATGAAGTAAAATTATGCATGAAATACAAATGGGGAGAAGTTTTGATCATGCATGGTAGGATATAATTTGACAAATTGATACCATCATGATATGAAACATTTATGATTCGCAATGATGTATGCAATACTTGTGCTTTCTAATTATGATGTGATGTATTACATATGTTGTAAATCATGATTTAAAATACTATGGGTTGTTGCTAAAATGATGTATTATAAATATTGATTTAATGTTTTGTATCATGAATACTCTAAATGATGAATGTTTGGTATCATGATCAAAATGTTGACAAATAGTTAAAAAATTTAGTATCATGTATGATATCCTCATAATGTTGATTGATTTATTCAATATCGTGCATGAATGAAATATAAGGTTTTTGAAATAGTGCATGTTTCAATTTGAAAATATAATGATGCACAAATGAGATTGATACTTACCTTTGTCATAATTGATGTAAAGGGTCTTTCCTTCTTTTTGACAATGACAAAGGGGGAGAAATATTGCTCGCTTAAGATGCAAAATTTGAAAACTTGCACATTGCAAAAGAAGCAAAATTTGCAACTTGCAAAGCTATCTTGTATTTGCTTTCGTAATTTTTTGCTAGCTTGTATGTAGTAAACCTTGCATATCGTAAAAATTGCTAGCTTATAGTCTAAAGAGAAGCAATCAATAGCTATCTCAAGAAGACCAAACATGCTAAACTTACACATCTTGAATCATTAAATTGTATGATGATAAAACTTGATATTATATTTTTCATGCAATGAATTGAACCCATATAACAAACACTTGATTGTTGTACTTCTCCTTTTTGTTGATGACAAAGGGGGAGAAGTATGTTGATGACATGACATGTGATGCATAAGTTTTATGCATATGTTCATGATGATGTGTTGCGATTATTCATGATGAATATTGCAATGACTTGAATTCTGTTTATATTCAAGGTTCTATCAATATGGCATATTGATAGGGGGAGTTTGTTTAAACTCCGGGAGTTAAGGTTAACTCTGTCATCAAGTGGTTGTCATCATCAAAAAGGGAGAGATTGTTGAATCTCGTATTTTGATGATGAAACCACTTGATATGTGTTTATAATTTAAACTGCATTTTGGGTGATGCAGGTCTACTCGATCAGGATTAGATAGTTAACGCAGGAGGAATTGACGTTGCGCCGGAGGAGATCACGTTAGGATATTGGACGGCAGAAGGCTTCGGACGTTGGGCATCGGGCCAAAGGAGAGCGAAATTGTGCCAAGGATATCGGGGTTGCGGAGGTCAACTGCCGATTGGGCAACATGCCGCAAGAGAGGATGATGCGCTGAAGAATCGGACGAAGCGCCAACCAATGACATGCCGGGCAACAGAATGTCAATTCGCGTTGTAATAACTGTCTAGATCGGAGTAGAGTTTTGGCTTGCATGTGTAGGATTAACTACGATAACAATGAAGACATAAAGTGAAACAAAGTGCGGAGTCAAGCACGAAGGATTCGTTGGGAGTTCAAGAGTTCGACGAAAGTCCGAAGGATCATCGGGAACGCTATCGGAACTAGCCGAGAATGAGTAGGGAGCTTGCCGAAGGGTTTTTCGAAAGCTCGCCGGAAGGTTTGTGGGAAGTTCGCAGAGTTCGCCGAGAAAGATCGGAGCTTGCTGAAGAAGCTCGTTGGAACTCGCCAAGATCAAATCGTGAAGTTTAAGAGCTTGCCGGGAGTCCGCAGAATGGTTTCCAAGAGTTTATCGGAAGACTGCCGAAAGTTCGCCGGAAGAAGTCTTGACTTATGGACTTTGTAATAGCTTATAAAATGTCTTTAAATTCATAGTTAGCATGTTAATTAGGGTTAGGATTAGGTATTAATCCTATAACCCAAGTAGGGGCCAATTGGGCCCAAGTTCGGACTAGTTTGGGCCAAGATTGAAACCCAACTAGTGGGCAAAAAAACACTGTAGGCGGTGGCACCGCCTGGGCTAGGCGGTGGCACCGCCCAGTGCCTGAGAGCTGGGCGGTAGCATCGCCTAGGCTGGGCGGTGGCACCGGCCAGCACTGTCAGCGTCAGAAACTGACAGGCGGTGGCACCGCCAGCATCGGGAACTCCACTAGAATTCAAATTTGGAGCCCAAATTTGAATCCTCTTGAGGCCTATAAATACCCCTCAAATCTCAGCTGAGATTACAACTTTTTGAGCAGCAATTTATTGAGAGAAAAGTCTTAGAAAGTCCTAGCAAGTCTAGTTTTCAATTTGCTAGAAAGTTCTCCTCCTTTCTTGTTGAAAATTTGTAAGAGGTTGAACTATTTGTAAAAGGTTGTAAGAGGGGTATTTGCCCTTCCATTCCAAGAGATTTGCTAGTGGAAGGTGGGAGCCTCATCGAAGAGGGGCCTCGCAAGTGGATGTAGGTCATTTGACCGAACCACTCTAAAATCGGCGTGATCTTTGGTTTGCATTTCATTATTGCTATTTACATTACTGCAAACCTTCTTACATATTTTAATTCCTTATTACCTTTGCTGCACATATTTAAGAATACACTTTCAAGTTAAGCTTTTCAAGTTCCGTTCTTATCGTACGAAAGATTTATTAAAACTGAAGTTTTAATCCGCTGCACTAATTCACCCCCCCCTCTTAGTGCCGCTCCGATCCTAACAGTGTTCACCTCCTTCTTTCTTGCTGAAAATCTGTAAGAGAGTGAACTGCTTATAAAAAGTTGTAAGAGGGGTATTCACCCTTCCCTTTCAAGAGATTTGCTAGTGGAAGGTGGGAGCCTCATCGAAGAGGGGCCTCGCAAGTGGATGTAGGTCACTTGACCGAACCACTTTAAAAACGGTGTAATCTCTGGTTTGCATTTCATTACTGCTATTTACATTACTGCAAACCTTCTTACTTGCTTTATTTCATCATTACCTTTGCTGCACAACTTTGCGAATACGTTTTCAAGTTAAGCATTTCCGACTCCGATTTTTATCTTAGTGCCACTCCGATCCTAACAGGGAGATCGTATATCCCTATTTCCTTGCAGATCCTTAGGAGAGGGTGAAGGAGGTCAAGTGTCCTCCTCTCTAGCGGTGATCCACACAGCAGGGTTGCGACGACGCTCCTCAAAACTCTAGACCTACTCTGAGGTGGAGATGGAGAGGAGAATAGGAAAAGGCAAACAAAAGCTCTCTAGCCCATAGGGCTCTGAATCCCTCCTATTTATAGAGGTCCCCAGTCAAACCCTAATGGGTCCTTCCCTAGTGGGTATTGGATCTGCATCCAATAAGACAAGGGCTCCGTCGGATATCTCATATCCGAACCTCTATTCATCGCAATGCCTACCATATATGTGTGACCCTCTAGGCCCAATATCGAGTTGGCCGTGAGTCATACCTGTCAGAACTCCTTCTAACTCAGTCAATTATTATCTCTGTAATAATTCACTCGACTCATCGACTATGGACGTACTAGGCCACTATGCCGTAGTCTCCAGACGATACAGGGGAATCCAATCCATTGGACCTATTTGTCCTCAGTTACCGTGTACCTATAGTCCCTCATCCATCTAATATACCAGAGACCGTATATCAAGCATGGTGTTGTCAGACCCACACGGTTTCTTCTCGAGTCTCGCTCTAATCGGATTCTCCCGGAGAACTCTTTCTCTCTCAACCCGAATGACGCTGGCCAGGGATTTGTCTGAGCAAGAACACATGGGATATTCCTCTCATGACACCGAGAGTGGATGATCCTCTATCGACACTCAATAGCCCTCGTAAGGTCGACTACCACTCCCAATGACCAGCTGTACTAGATCTGGCATAGCCAAACCTATAAGTCTGGTATCAAAGGGTGGAGCACTCATACAGGACATCCTTGGTGTCTCAAGTCTAAGGACCAGATACACCACTAGGACTACGGAATCGCTGTCGACAATAAGGCATCATCAACCATCCAAAGATTCCGTAAGCGGATCAATCAAGAACTCATTCTCCAATGAGCACATCTGTATATCCCTAGTGTCCCTATACAAGCAGCTATGAGACCTGCTGCATCCATCATATGGACGGGTATACAACACACCAGTCTGTCCGGTTATCACGATATCCCTCTCGAGTAACCTATGACCGGGATTATTTAGGATATGTGTTTAAAGGTGAATCAATCTCACTATCGTGATCTCATCATGATCCGATTCCCATTGCACAAATCCAAGGACATCACAATATATGTATGCATTTATGCAATAGTTATAAAGTGATATATGCCAAAATATAATAAGTAAAAAGATTCTATATTAAGTCCCACGTGCCATCACTCACGTGATTGGCTTATTGGGCACCTATGACTAGTAATCTCCCACTTGACCTAAAGCCAATCACCTATGTGTCTGATCCCCATTAGACTCCTGTGACGCTCAAAACAAATATGAGACAACGACTTTGTTAGTGGATTTGCAATGTTATCTTCGGATGGAACTCTTTCCACTACTACATCTCCTCGGGTCACGATCTCTCTGATAAGGTGGAACCTCCTCATAACATGCTTAGATTTCTGATGAGACCTAGGTTCCTTTGCTTGAGCAATCACCCCGTTGTTGTCGCAATATAGGGAGATCGGCTCTTCGCTACCTGGCACGACTCCCAAATCTGTGATGAACTTCTTCACCCAAACTCTCTCCTTTGCTGCATCTGATGCAGCAATGTACTCTGCCTCTGTGGTCGAGTCAGCAGTGGTATCTTGCTTGTAACTCTTCGAGCACACTACTCCTCCATTCAAGGTGTACACATACCCTGAATTCGACTTGCTATCATCGACATCAGACTAAAAACTTGAGTCAGTGTAGCCTTCAACCTTAAGGCTATTACCTCCATATAATAGTAAAAGATCCTTAGTCCTTCTCAAGTACTTAAGGATGCACTTTACTGCTTTCCAGTGCTCCAAGCCCGGATCCGCCTGATACCTTCTCATGACACTCAGAGCATGCGCTATATCAGGCCTAGTACATAGCATGACATACATGATAGACCCTATTGCTGAGGCATAAGGTATCATATCCATGTTCGGCCTTTCTTCTGGAGTCTTTGGGGACATACTCGTAGAAAGCGATATCCCATGTCTCATCGGTATGAGACCTCTCTTGGAATTTTCCATGCCAAACCTTTTGACAATGGTTTCTATGTACCTGGACTGGGACAAGCCAAGCATCCTCTTGGATCTATCTCTATAGATTCTAATCCCCAAAATATAGGATGCTTCCCCTAAGTCCTTCATGGAGAAGTGTCTAGATAATCAAGCCTTTACTGTGGATAGCATTCCTACGTCATTCCCAATGATCAGGATGTCATCCACATATAACACCAAAAAGGTGATAGCACTCCCACTTACCTTTCTGTATACACAAGGCTCATCTTCGTTCTTAACGAAGTCATAAGATCTGATTGCCTCATCAAATCTTATGTTCCAACTTCGGGAAGCTTGCTTTAATCCATAAATGGATCTAAGCAACCTACACACCTTATTTGGACAGTTCTTGGACACGTATCCCTCAGGTTGCATCATATACACCTCCTCCTCGAGGTACCCATTGAGGAATGCGGTTTTCACATCCATCTGCCAGATCTCATAATCATAGTGTGGTGTAATAACCAATAGAATTCTTATGGATTTTAGCATTGCTACGGGTGAGAAGGTTTCGTCATAGTCAACACCTTGCCTTTGATGATACCCCTTAGCCATGTTAGGATCGGAGCGGCACTAAGAGGGGGGGGGGGGGTGAATTAGTGCAGCGGTAAAGTGCGATAAACTTTTGACGATTTAAAACCTTTCGGAAACTTCGTATGATAAAAGTAACGTTTTCGTTTGAAACCGTTTCGATTGCGTTTTAACTTGAAGGGATAAGTAAGATGGAGACAAAGCAGTATAACATTAAAGTGCAAATGGTTTGCAGTAATGTAAATGACAATAATTAAATGCAAACCAGAGATCACGCCGATTTTACAGTGGTTCGGTCAAATGACCTACATCCACTTGCGAGGCCCCTCTTCGATGAGGCTCCCACCTTCCACTAGCAAATCTCTTGAATGGGAAGGGTAAATACCCCTCTTACAACTTTTACAAGTGGTTCACTCTCTTACAGATTTTCAGCAAGAAAGAAGGAGGTGAACACTAGCAAATTGAAAACAAGACTAGCAAAGACTCTTCTAAGACTATTCTCTCAATCAATTGCTTCTCTAAAAGTTGTAATCTCAGTTGAGATTTGAGGGGTATTTATAGGCCTCAAGAGGATTCAAATTTGGGCTCCAAAATTTGAATTCTCTTGGAGTTCCCGATGCTGGCGGTGCCACCGCCTATCAGTGTCAGGCGCTGACAGTGCTGGGCGGTGCAACCGCCCAGTCTGGCAGTGCCATCGCCAAACTCTTCAGTTGACTAGTTGGGCTTCAAACTTAGCCCAAACCAAGTCTAATTTTGGGCCCAGTTGGCCCCTAACCAAGATATAGGATTATCTCTTAATCCTAATCCTAATTATACGTTAACTACATAAAAAAAACAACCTTAGCAAGTTTTCAACCGCGAATGTCGAGTCTTGTTCCGGCGAGCTTTCCGACGAACTTCTCCCGACGGACTCCCATCAAGCTCCCGAACTTGTGATGACTTTAATGAGTAGCCGAGCATTCTCGGTGATCTCCGTGAACCTCCGACGATCTCTTCGGCGAACTTCCGAAGATTCCGACAGGTTCCCGATTTCTTCTCAATTGGTTCCGACAGCATCTCCGACGATTCTTCGGACTCTTAAACATTCATCGAACTTGACTGCGGTATCCTTGCTTTGTGTTTTCTGGTTATCGTAGTTAATCCTGCACACTTAACTCAATAATATGGATTAGATCAATTAACCCATCAATTGATTGTATCATCAAAATCGGAGATTCAACAATCTCCCCCTTTTTGATGATGACAATCAATTGATGACGGAGTTAAACATAACTCCCCCTATCTATATGCCATATTATGAGAAGATAAAAACACTTGAATTCCATCCCATTGAATTCAAGCATAAACCGATAAGTTCTAACAATAGAACTTATCGTTATTCTCATTAAGCATAATGTAAATGCTAAACTTCGATGAAAATCCTTTTCAACTCGAATGGTAAGAGACAATTTTTACTACGACAGGAGATAAAGATTTTTAACATGAATTTCATGATTATACATGTTAGACATGCTTTTAATATGGTCAATCGATCTTGCTATATTCTTAAAGATTTGCAAGGCATATTCTCAAAGATTTTGAAAAGCACATAAGACATTCATATCATACTAGCTTTTGTAATTCATATAAGTCATGCTATTAAAATAATACAAGTCATCACTTTTCTCCCCCTTTGTCATCAACAAAAGGGAATGAGACTTGAAGCACATAAGTTGTGATTATAACATCAGGAATTCAGCACTGATTAGGAAAAATTTATCATCCAAAGTTAAGTATGCTAAATTTATCTTAAAGGAAAATTCAGCATTCATTCATTTTATCAAATCTCTTCTTTCTATACAAGCCTATTCAAATTCAATTCGTCAATTTGAAACTCAGCATTCATTCATTCATTCAAATTCAGCATTCATTCATTCAAATTTACCAAAAATACTTATCCAGAATTCAGCTTAAAAGGAAAAATCGACATTCATCCAGAAGCATATATCCAGAATTTTAAAAATACATTTAAAGAGAAGGTTCAGTTTTTTTGTTCAAAAGATGACCAGCTTGGAACTTAAGATTAAGAGAAAACAGAATAGAATAAAAAGATACAAAAATCCATAGGTGGTAATCCATAGTGCTGATACATAACATCTATTTTTTGATTTAGTTGTCGTAGTTCCTTTAAAATTTCAATTTGCTGGAGTTGAATTTGTTCTTACTGCGATTTGAGTTGGTCTTGTTGGAATTTGATCTGAGATAGTTCTACCATAATGAGTCCTTCAGAGGATGAAACAAGAGCTGAAGGCGTTGCACCAAAGGGACTAGGAAGAGGAGATTCATTTCCCATAAAAATTGGTGTTTCTGGTTGTTCTACTGGTGGAGGAATAGGATCAGTACTTCTAGGTTGCCTTACTCATATTCCATTGTTAAATATGCACCTAAGTCTCTTTAGTAGATTTTTATTGATGATGTTATATCTATCACTTTGAATTGTTTCTTCATCGCGTGGGATACAATGTCATAGGCACGAAGAAATCTAGTGATTAACCCCCCATATGGCAACATAATATCTTTAGCTGTAATGTCCTGCATGTGTTGCCATATTGAGTATCCAAAACAGTTATGTTGACCGGTCATAATCCAATACATAGTGCTTATCTCTATTTGACTCATTTCATCAAGATGATATTGCTTAGGGAATAGTATGCTTGTCATGATATGATGAAGAATCTTAGAGTTAAAAGGTAGTAAGTGTTCGCAACTCTTGGGTATTATTCCGAAGTTCGAGTTTGTAAAAATGGTTTCGACAGCTTCGGTGTATGTTGCTCCTATTATATTAACATCCCATTTTCCTCTAAAATAGCAGCCCCTATCTTTTTCAGTGATTCTAATTAGTTCACAAATAGAATTATCAGAAATCCTAATTTGTGTTCCTAAAATGTAAGTACTTAGGCTATCGTTATCTGCCCATAGGTTTGCATAAAAGAGCCTAACTAATCTAGGATAAATTGGTTCATCTATTTGTAAGAGAGGTAGGGCCTCTAGATGAGCAAACCACCTAATGGGTTCTAAGTCTCCTAGTTCATCGAGATCAACGTGTTTTCCCTTATGGATATGTCTTGTTTCAAAATTTGGAAACCTAAGGGCGTCTTCTTTGGATCTAAAAAGATTGTGGTCATATGAATCTCCTTCAATCGTTTTCCCTTTTGATCTCTTAGGAACCATTTTCTAGACAAGATGATGAGAGAAATATGAATAGGTGAAACAAGAAGAAAGTGAAGGGAAGATTTTACCTTATGGAGTGTTTCTGGGATGATGAAGAGTTTGGACCAATAAGAATCCTTCTCCAAGGTTTGTAGAAGTTAGAATGAGGGATTGAGAGATTTTGGGAGAGTTGGAGCAAGGGTTCCACGGGTTGGGGGTGGTGTCACCGCCGGCCCTAACCATTTCGAGTTATAAAGGGCTCTCGAGCGGTGCCACCACTGGCTTGCCACGGAAGAAGGAAAGAAAACTTTTCTTCCCCCTTCTTGATTTCCAAAGGTGTTTGACGCAAGGAAAGGTTGAGATATTGAGTTATACTTTAATATATCATTTGGAATCGAAAGAAGAAGATAAAATCAAATCCACAAACGAACGAAACAAGGATGAGACATTCTTCATAAAATACATTCAAACAACTTACTCCAAGGGACAATTTTGTTAGGATCGGAGCAGCACTAAGAGGGGGGGGTGAATTAGTGCAGCGGATAAAAACTTCGGTTTTATAAAAAATCTTTCGTATGAAGAGAGCGGAACTTGACAAGTTTAATCTTGAAAGCGTATTCTTAAATATGCGCAGCAAAAGTAATAAGGAACCAGAGCATATAAGAAGATTTGCAATAATATAAATAACAATAATGAAACGCAAACCACAGATCACGCCGATTTTAGAGTGGTTCGGTCAAATGACCTACTCCACTTGCGAGGCCCCTCTACGATGAGGCTCCCACCTTCCACTAGCAAGCTTCTTGAAATGGA
This sequence comes from Musa schizocarpa, assembly GCA_900464855.2. Classification (NCBI taxonomy): domain Eukaryota; kingdom Viridiplantae; phylum Streptophyta; class Magnoliopsida; order Zingiberales; family Musaceae; genus Musa; species Musa schizocarpa. Next base: position 34,558,119 of record LS990923.1, read on the forward strand.
AGGGTAAATACCCTCTTACAACTCTTTACAAGCGGTTCACTCTCTTTACAGATTTTCGAGAAGAGATGAGGTGAACACTAGCAAATTGAAAAGAAAGAAAGCTAACACTTTTCTAAGATTTTTCTCTCAAACTCTTGCTGCTCAAAAGGTTGTAATCTCAGCTGAGATTTGAGGGGTATTTATAGGCCTCAAGAGGATTCAAATTTGGGCTCCAAAATTTGGGCTCCAAAATTCAAATCCTCTTTGGGTTCCCGATCTTTGGCGGTGCCACCGCCAATAAGCCAGTGCCACCGCCCAGCGTTGGTGCTGGGGTGCCACCACTAACTCAGGAGGTGTCACCGCCCAGCACTTTCGGTGTTTGGCGGTATCCACCGCCAACCAGCGGTGCCACCACTGCTTTCTTCGATTCACTTGGTTTGGCTTTCTTTTAGCCCAAAACCAAATCTGACTTTGGCCCCAGTTGGCCCCTAACCAGATATAGGATTATCTTCTTAATCCTAATCCTAATTACAAGTGAACTACATAACAAAACACATCCTAAGCAATTTAATAACCGCGAACGTCAAGTCTTGTTCCGGCGAGCTTTCCGACGAACTTCCTTCGACGGGGTCCAAGCATGCTCCCGAACTTGTGATGACTTTAATGAGTAGCTGAGACTTCTCGGTGATCTCTGCGAACCTCCGACGATCTCTTCGGCGAACTTCCAACAGATTCCCGATTTCTTCTCGGTTGGTTCCGGCAGCATCTCCGACGATTCATCGAACTCTTAAAGGTTCATCAAACTCGACTCCGGTATTCTTGCTTTGTGTTTTCTGTTTATCGTAGTTAATCCTGCATACTTAACTCAATAATATGGATTAGATCAAATAACCTATCAATTGATTTTATCATCAAAATCCGAGATTCAACAATCTCCCCCTTTTTGATGATGACAATCAATTGATGACGAAGTTAAACATAACTCCCCCTATCTATATGCCATATTATGAGAGGATAAAACCACTTGAATTCCATCCCATTGGATTCAAGCATAACCTGATAAGTTCTAACTGTAGAGCTTATCGTGATCCTTTTTAAACAATAGTGAATACAAAACTTCTATGAAAATCATAACCCGATATGATCAATATATATTTCAAATCATAACCCGATATGATCAATCAATCTTGTGATATTTTCAAGGATTTTGCAAGGCATATAAGTCATTCATATCAATCACTTTTCTTAATGATTTTGCAATTCATATTTTGTCATGCTATTAAGAATGATATAAGTCATCACTTTTCTCCCCCTTTGTCATCAACAAAAAGGGAAGTGAGACTTGAAGCACATATTTCGTCATACAACGATTTTATCATTGAAAATTGAGTATGCAAAAATACTTACGCAGAGTACATTTTAGAGGAAAATTCAGCATGCATTCATATTATCTAATCTATTCTTTCTATAAATAATAGAAATTGTAGATGTACAAGAGAGAGATTGGGATAAGAAAAAATTCAAGTAGTAATTTCACAAGATCAAGATCATAATTCAAATACAAACTCATTCAAATCATTAAATTCATTAAAATCTCAACATTACTTTTCAATCATCATATAAGGCATTTAAAGAATTTTGAAACATAGGAGAATGATTAATTTAAGCATACAATGTTTCAAGTCATGAATGCCAAAGATATTATTTGTGATTCCAATTTTGCAAGATCAAGATTATGATTTAGATCAAACTTATTTAAATCAAATTGGTAACTTGAAATTCATAATCAAGTCATCAAAATCGATTTCGAGATTTCACAACATGTCATATGGAATTTGAAGGAAAATGATTAGATTCACCGAGAAATAGAAAGAAGATGAAAGACTTTACGGAAAATCCAATCAAACAAGTTTATTGTTTAGGGATGATTTAACATACCTAATTCCCTTCTAATGAATTCAAATTGGTCTTCATTCAAGGCTTTTGTGAATATATCTGCTAATTGATGCTTTGTGTCAATGAATTCTAGAACAACATTATTGTTAAGGACATGATCACGTATGAAATGACGCCTAACGTCGATGTGCTTAGTTCTAGAATGCTGAATTGGATTTTTAGTAAGACATATGGCACTAGTATTATCACATTTTATGGGAATATTTTTAAAGTGAATTCCATAGTCTTCCAATGTATTTTTCATCCAAACAACTTGTGCACAGCATGCACTTGCAGCAATGTATTAGGCTTCTACCGTAGATAGTGCTACTGAATTTTGTTTCTTGGAAGTCCAAGAAACAAGTGCATGTCCTAAAAATTGGCATGTTCGGATGTACTCTTTCTATCTATCCTACATCCGCCAAAATCGGCATCCAGCGTGAGGCCATTAAATCAAATTTTTCAGATTTTGGATACCATAAGCCTAAATGTGGAGTTCCTTTAAGATACCTAAATATTCTTTTAACACTTTTAAGATGAGATAGTTTAGGATTTGATTGAAACCTAGCACAAAAGTCCTACACTAAACATGATATCTGGTCTAGTAGCGGTAAGGTAGAGTAGACTACCTATCATTCCCCTATATGTTTTTTTTGATCGAAGTTTTCACTATTTTCATCCATATCTAACTTGGTCGAAGTACTCATAGGGGTGTTTATTGTTTTTTTTGATTATCCATGTTAAATCGTTTTAACAATTCTAATGTATATTTAGATTGGTTAAGAAATATACCATCCTTAAGTTGTTTGATTTGTAATCCTAAAAAAAGAAGGTTAATTCCCCATTAAACTCATTTCAAATTCAAGACTCATAGATTTGGCAAATGATTCACATAGTGATTCATCCGAAGAGCCAAAAATAATATCATCAACATAAATTTGTACAATAAGAAAATTATTTTCAAAAATGCTTAATAAACAGTGTAGTATCAACCTTGCCTTTGGTAAAATTATTTAAAATAAGAAAAGAACTAAGCCTTTCATACCAAGCTCTAGGAGCTTGTTTCAAAACCATAGAGAGCCTTAGTCAATTTGAATACATGATTAGGAAGAAGAGAATTTTCAAATCCGGGAGGTTGTTCGACATATACTTCTTGGAAATAAAACCATTCAAGAAGGCACTTTTGACATCCATTTGAAATAGTTTAAAATTATAACTACTAGCATAGGCAAGGAGCATCCTTATGGCTTCTAATCGAGCCACGGGAGCGAAGGTTTCTTAAATGTCGATACCTTCTTCTTGGTTGAAACCTTTGGCCACTAATCTAGCCTTGTTTCTAACCACGATACCGTTTTAAATCTTGCTTGTTTCTAAAGACCCACTTAGTACCAATGACTAAATGGTCACTAGGTCTAGGAACAAGCTCCCACACCTTGTTTCTCTCAAATTGATTCAGTTCCTCTTGCATTGCAATAATCCAAAAATCATCTTTTATGGCCTCGTCAATGCACTTAGGTTCAATTTGAGAGAGAAAGGCAACATTAAGCAAAAAATTCTTGAAAGAGGAACGAGTTTGAACCCCTTTAGATGTATCCCCTATAATTAGCTCCTTTGGATGAGCATCTATATACTTCCATTCCTTAGGTAAGGAAATTTCGGAAGAAGGTGCATCCAAGTTGCTATTTTGAGGAGGGGGTTCATTTAAATTCAAATTATCAAAACCAAGATCATCATCAAAATCATTTTTCTTAAAATTTGAGACTTCATTAAAAACTACATGAATAGACTCTTCAATTACTAAGGTTCTTTTATTAAAAAACCCGAAAAGCTTTTGAAACGGAAGAGTAACCAAGAAAAAATGGCTTCATCGGATTTTTTTGCATCAAATTTTCCTAAGGCATCCCTTTCATTTAAAATAAAGCATTTACAACCTAAAACTTTAAAATAGGAAATATTTGGTTTTGTTATTCCATAATTCATAGGGAGTTTTTGATAAGGAAGGTCTTATTAGGACTCTATTCATGATGTAGCAAGCCGTATTTACGGCTTCGCCCAAAAATACTTAGGTAAACTATGGTCGTTTAGCATAGGTCTTGCCATTTCTTGTAGGTTTCTATTTTTTTCTTTCAACTACTCCATTTTGTTGGGGATTTCTCGGAGTGGAGAAGTTATGATTGTATCCATTAACTTCACAAAAATTTTGGAAGTCATGGTTTTGAAATTACGCATGCCATGATCACTCCAATTGATGAAATCATGAACCCTTTTTTAGTTTTGAGTGAGTTTACAAAATTTTGAGAAACACTTGAAACAATCACTTTTGTGAGCTAAGAAATAGGTCCAAGTGTATCTAGAGTAGTCATCCACAATCACAAAAGCATATTTGCTTCCACCTAGACTTGTTGTATCAATTGGTCCAAATAAGTCCAAATGGATCAATTGTAACGGTCTAGTGGTGCTAATTTGATTTTTTGGTTTGAAGCTTGTTTTTATTTGTTTCCCTAGTTGACATGCATCGCATACCTTATCTTTAATAAACTTTATATTCGGAATCCCTCGTACTAATTCTTGAGATGAGATTTTAGATATTGTTTTCATGCTTGCATGGCCTAATCTCCTATGCCAAAGCCAAGCATCATCATTTATGGCGGGAGAAACACATTTCATTACTTAGTTCATCAAGATTGATGGTATAGACATTATTTTGTTTTAAAGCAATCATAGTCATGTTATGATTTGGTTTTCAATAATGCATATATTTGATTCAAATCTAACGATATAACCTTTATCGCATAATTGACTAATGCTCAATAGATTATGTTTTAATTCATCAACTAGTAACACATCATCAATGGAAAAACTTGATTTGTTACCTATGGTTCCCTTGCCAATGATTTTGCCTTTGTTGTTGTCTCCGAAGGTGACATAGCCTTCGTCCATGCTAGTGAGCTTGGTGAATTGGGATGGATCTCCGGTCATATGCCTTGAGCATCCACTATCAAGATACCATCTTTTGCTCCTAGCATGTGATGGTGTATGTTTCTACAAGAAGGAATTATTTTTAGGTACCCATTTACTTTTGGGTGCCTCAAAAACCAATCTAACTTGTTTATCATGTTGCATAGACTTGATCATGGTTCCTTTAGGAACCCAAATCAATTTGTTCGGACTAATTTTCTTGAATGGACATTGGTAAGTTATATGTCCATATTTGCAACAAAAGTTGCAATTGCTTTGATGTTGAACATGTAAGATAGGACCTTTAACGAAGGTGGTTGGATTTTGGTGAGTACTTCTCACAAATCCGATTCCACTCCTTTTAGGAACGTGACCCTTATTTGTAAGGATCATGTTTAAGGACTTGCTACCTACCTCGAATTTCTTCAAGGTGTCCTTAAGTACTAAGTTCTCATTTTGGAGAGTTTCTAAATCATGGCATTTAACACATTGAGCTAGACAATCATGATATTCAGTTTTTAATTTATCAAAGGCACACGTAAGACTATCATGCTCCTTTCTTAGCAATTTGTATTTTCTACTAATTGTCTTACATTCATCAAATAACTCATGGAAAGCATTTAATAAATCATGATAAGGTAAATCTGCATTAATTAAATCCGTTACCTCTTCTTCGAAGGCCATTAGGGCGTAGTGAGCAACTTGCTCGGTGTTGGACTCCTCTTCTTCGGATGTGCTTGAGTCATCCCATGTTGCCTTGAGCGCCTTCTTCTTTGGTGTTCTCTTTTTGGCTTGAGGGCAATCGTTCTTGTAGTGTCCCGGTTTTTTGCATTCATAGCAAATCACTTGGTCCTTCTTTTGTTCAAATTTATTTTTTGTATTATTTTTAAATTTGTTTTTCCTTAAATATTTTTTGAATTTTTGAGTCAAAAGTGCAATGTCATTGTCATGTCCTCATCACTTGATGTTCCTTTCAAGTGGTCTTCTTGTGATTTGAGTGCCATATCCTTCCTGTTCTTTGGAAGGGGGTTCTCGAGCTCGTCATGAGCTTGACATGTCATTTCGTAGGTCATTAGAGACCCAATGAGTTCTTCAAGAGGAAATATTTTAAGGTCTTTGGCCTCTTGAATGGCCGTAACTTTTGGATCCCAACTTTTAGGGAGGGATCTTAAGATTTTAGTTACTAGTTCAAAGTTAGTAAAATCTTTACCAAGAGCTTTGAGTCCATTGATGACATCCGTAAACCGGGTGTACATGTCTCCGATGGACTCACTTGGTTTCATTCGGAAAAGTTCGTAAAGAGTGCACAAGAATGTTGATTTTGGACTCTTTCACTTTCATTAGTGCCTTCATGAGTGACTTCAAGAGTTCTCCAAATATCAAAAGCGAATCACAAATTGAAACACGATTAAATTCGTTTTTTCTCTAGTGCACAAAACAAGGCATTCATAGCCTTTGCATTTAAAGCAAAAACCTTCTTCTCCGATTCATTCCATTAAACTCATCGGAAGAGAAGATTTTTTTGAAATCCGTTTTCAACAATAGTCCAAAGCTTCGAAATCCATAGAAATAAGGAAGATCCTCATTCGAGTCTTCCAATACGTGTAATCCGACCCATTAAACATAGGTGGACGAGTGATAGAATGGCCCTCTTGCATGCGGGAGTAAGCCATCTCTCTTGGGTGTTAAACCAAATATGAGAGATAACCGGCTCGATACCAATTGTTAGGATCGAGGCAGCACTAAGAGGGGGGGGGTGAATTAGTGCAGCGGATAAAAAACTTCGGTTTTATAAAAAAATTTTCGTATGAAGAGAGCGGAACTTGACAAGTTTAATCTTGAAAGCGTATTCTTAAATATGCTTGCAAAAAAGTAATAAGGAACCAGAGCATATAAGAAGATTTGCAATAATATAAATAACAGTAATGAAACGCAAACCACAGATCACGCCCGATTTTAGAGTGGTTCGGTCAAATGACCTACTCCACTTGTGAGGCCCTCTTCGATGAGGCTCCCACCTTCCACTAGCAAGCTTCTTGAAATGGAAGGGTAAATACCCTCTTACAACTCTTTACAAGCGGTTCACTCTCTTACAGATTTTTAGAAGAGATGAGGTGAACACTAGCAAATTGAAAAGAAAGAAAGCTAACACTTTTCTAAGACCTTTCTCTCAAACTCTTGCTGCTCAAAAAGTTGTAATCTCAGCTGAGATTTGAGGGGTATTTATAGGCCTCAAGAGGATTCAAATTTGGGCTCCAAAATTTGGGCTCCAAAATTCAAATCCTCTTTGGGTTCCCGATGCTAGCGGTGCCACCGCCCAGCGTTCGGGTGCTGGGCGGTGCCACCGCCCAGCTCAGGAGGTGTCACCGCCCAGCACTCGGGTGCTGGGCGGTGCCACCGCCCAGCCAGGCGGTGCCACCGCCTGGCTCTTCGGTTCACTTGGTTTGGCTTTCTTTTAGCCCAAACCAAATCTGACTTTGGCCCCAGTTGGCCCCTAACCAGGATATAGGATTATCTTCTTAATCCTAATCCTAATTACAAGTGAACTACATAACAAAACACATCCTAAGCAATTTAATAACCGCGAACGTCAAGTCTTGTTCCGGCGAGCTTTCCGACGAACTTCCTTCGACGGGGTCCAAGCATGCTCCCGAACTTGTGATGACTTTAATGAGTAGCTGAGACTTCTCGGTGATCTCTGCGAACCTCCGACGATCTCTTCGGCGAACTTCCAACAGATTCCCGATTTCTTCTCGGTTGGTTCCGGCAGCATCTCCGACGATTCATCGAACTCTTAAAGGTTCATCAAACTCGACTCCGGTATTCTTGCTTTGTGTTTTCTGTTTATCGTAGTTAATCCTGCATACTTAACTCAATAATATGGATTAGATCAAATAACCTATCAATTGATTTTATCATCAAAATCCGAGATTCAACAAATTTAACATGCCTAGTTCCCTTCTAATAAATTCAAATTGGTATTCATTTAAGGCTTTTGTAAAAATATCTGCTAATTGATGCTTTGTGTCAATGAATTCTAGAACAACATCATTGTTAAGGATATGATCGCGTATGAAATGATGCCTAACGTCGATGTGCTTAGTTCTAGAGTGCTGAATTAGATTTTTAGTAAGACATATGGCACTAGTATTATCACATTTTATGGGAATGTTTTTAAAGTGAATTCCATAGTCTTCTAATGTATTTTTCATCCATACAACTTGTGCACAGCATGCACTTGCAGCAATGTATTCGGCTTCCGCCGTAGATAGTGCAACTGAATTTTGTTTCTTGGATGTCCAAGAAACCAGTGCATGTCCTAAAAATTGGCATGTTCCGGATGTACTTTTTCTATCTATCCTGCATCCGCCAAAATTGGCATCCGCATAAGCTATTAAATCAAATTTGTCAGATTTTGGATACCATAATCCTAAATTTGGAGTTCCTTTAAGATACCTAAATATTCTTTTAACACTTTTAAGATGAGATAATTTAGGATTTGATTGAAACCTAGCGCAAAGTCCTACACTAAACATAATATATGGTCTAGTCGCGGTGAGGTAGAGTAGACTACCTATCATTCCCCTATATGTTTTTTGATCAAAATTTTCACTATTTTCATCCATATCTAACTTAGTCGCAATACTCATAGGGGTGTTTATTGCTTTTGAATTATCCATGTTAAATCGTTTTAACAATTCTAATGTGTATTTAGATTGGTTAAGAAATATACCATCCCTAAGTTGTTTGATTTATAATCCTAAAAAGAAAGTTAATTCACCCAATAAACTCATTTCAAATTCATGACTCATACATTTGGCAAATGATTCACATAGTGATTCGTCCGAAGAGCCAAAAATAATATCGTCAACATAAATTTGCACAATAAGAAAATTATTTTCAAAATGTTTAATAAACAATGTAGTATCAACCTTGCCTTTGGTAAAATTATTTAAAATAACAAAGGAACTAAGCCTTTCATACCAAGCTCTAGGGGCTTGTTTCAAGTCATAGAGAGCCTTAGTCAACTTGAATACATGATTAGGAAGAAGAGAATTTTCAAATCCGGGAGGTTGTTCGACATATACTTCTTCGGAAATAAAACCATTCAAGAAGGCACTTTTGACATCCATTTGAAATAGTTTAAAATTATTACTACTAGCATAGGCAAAGAGCATCCTTATGGCTTCTAATCGAGCCACGGGAGCGAAGGTTTCTTCGTAATCGATACCTTCTTCTTGGTTGAAACCTTTGGCCACTAATCTAGCCTTATTTCTAACCACGATACCATTTTCATCTTGCTTGTTTCTAAAGACCCATTTAGTACCAATGACTAAATGGTCACTAGGTCTAGGAACAAGCTTCTACACCTTATTACTCTCAAATTGATTCAATTCCTCTTGCATTGCAATGACCCAAAAATCATCTTTTATGGCCTCGTCAATGTATTTTGGTTCGATTTGAGAAAGGAAGGCGGCGTTAGCACAAAAATTCTTGAAAGAGGAATGAGTTTGAACCCCTTTTGATGTATCCCCTATAATTAGCTCCTTTGGATGAACATCTATATAGTTCCATTCCTTAGGTAAGGAAATTTCGGAAGAAGGTGCATCCAAGTTGCTATTTTGAGGAGGGGGTTCATTTAAATTCAATTTATCAAAACCAAGATCATCATCAAAATCATTTTTCTTTAAATTTGAAATTTCATTATAAACTACATGAATAGACTCTTCTATTACTAAAGTTCGTTTGTTAAAAACCCGAAAAGCCTTAGATATGGAAGAGTAACCAAGAAAGATGCCTTCATCGGATTTAGCATCAAATTTTCCTAAGGCATCCCTTTCATTTAAAATAAAGCATTTACAACCGAAAACTTTAAAATAGAAAATATTTAGTTTTTTGTTATTCCATAATTTATAGGGAGTTTTTGATAAGGATGGTCTTATTAGGACTCTATTCATGATGTAGCAAGCCGTATTTATGGCTTCGGCCCAAAAATACTTAGGCAAACTATGTTCATTTAACATAGTTCTTGCCATTTCTTGTAGGTTTCTATTTTTTCTTTCAACTACTCTATTTTGTTGGGGATTCCTCGGAGCGGAGAAGTTGTGATTGTATCCATTAACTTCACAAAAATTTTGAAAGTCATGGTTTTGAAATTCGCCACCGTGATCACTCCGAATTGATGAAATCATGAAACCTTTTTCGTTTTGAGTGAGTTTACAAAATTTAGATAAACACTTGAAGCAATCACTTTTGTGAGCTAAGAAATAGGTATAAGTGTATCTAGTATAGTCATCCACAATTACAAATGCATATTTGCTTCCTCCTAGACTTGTCATATCAATTGGTCCAAATAAGTCCAAATGAATCAATTGTAATGGTCTAGTGGTGCTAATTTGAGTTTTTGATTTGAAACTAGTTTTTATTTGTTTACCTAGTTGACATGCATCGCATACTTTGTCCTTAATAAACTTTATATTTGGAATTCCTTGCACTAATTCTCTAGATGAGATCTTTGATATTAGTTTCATGCTTGCATGGCCTAGTCTCCTATGCCAAAGCCAAGCATCATCATTTATAGTGGAGAAGCACATTTCATTACTTAGTTCATCAAGGTTGATAGTGTAGACATTATTTTGTTTTAATGCAATCATAGTCAAGCTATTGTTTGGTTTTTCGATAATACACATATTTAATTCGAATCTAACGATATAACCTTTATCGCATAGTTGACTAATACTCAAGAGATTATGTTTCAATCCATCAACTAGTAAAACATCATCAATCGAAAAACTAAATTTGTTACCAATAGTTCCCTTGCCAATGATTTTTCCTTTGTTGTTGTCTCCGAAGGTGACGTACCCTTCTTCTTTGCTAGTGAGCATAGAGAAATGAGATGGATCTCCAGTCATATGTCTTGAGCATCCACTATCGAGATACCATCTCTTGCTCCTAGCTTGTGGGTTTATCTCTTCTCCTAAAGCCATTAACGCGTAATGAGCAACTTGCTTGGTGTTGGACTCCTCTTCTTCGGACGCACTTGAATCATCCCACGTTGCCTTGAGCGCCTTCTTCTTTGATGTTCTCTTTTTGGCTTGAGGGCAATCGTTCTTGTAGTGTCCTGGTTTTTTTCATTCATAGCAAATCACTTGGTCCTTCTTGTGTTCGAACTTATTTTTTGTATTATTTTTAAATTTGTTCTTTCTTAAATATTTTTAAAATTTTTGAGTCAAAAGTGCAATGTCATTGTCACTGTCCTCATCACTTGATGTTCCTTTCAAGTGGTCTTCTTGTGATGTGAGTGTCATATCCTTCCTGTTCTTTGGAAGGGGGTTCTCGAGCTCATCATGAGCTTGACATGTCATTTCATAGGTCATTAGAGACCCAATAAGTTCTTCAAGAGGGAATGTTTTAAGGTCTTTGGCCTCTTGAATTGCCGTAACTTTTGGATCCCAAATTTTAAGGAGGGATCTTAAGATTTTAGTTACTAGTTCAAAGTTAGTAAAATCTTTACCAAGAGCTTTGAGTCCATTGATGACATCCGTGAACCGGGTGTACATGTCTCCGATGGACTCACTTGGTTTCATTCGGAAAAGTTCGTAAGAGTGCACAAGGATGTTGATTTTTGACTCTTTCACTCTGCTAGTGCCTTCATGAGTGACCTCAAGAGTTCTCCAAATATCAAAAGCCGAATCACAAATTGAAACACGATTAAATTCATTTTTGTCTAGTGCACAAAACAAGGCATTCATAGCCTTTGCGTTTAAAGCAAAAACCTTCTTCTCCGATTTATTCCATTCGCTCATCGTAAGAGAAGATTTTTGAAATCCGTTTTCGACAATAATCCAAAGCTCGAAATCCATGGAAATGATAAAGATCCTCATACGGGTCTTCCAATACATGTAATCCGACCCATTAAACATAGGTGGACGTGTGATAGAGTGTCCCTCATGCATGCCGTAGTAAGCCATCACTCTTGGGTATTAAACCAAATATGAGAGTGAGCCTTGCTCTGATACCAATTGTTAGGATCGGAGCGGCACTAAGAGGGGGGGGGTGAATTAGTGCAGCGGTAAAGTGCGATAAACATTTGACGATTTAAAACCTTTCGGAAACTTCGTATGATAAAAGTAACATTTTCATTTGAAACTGTTTTGATTGCGTTTTTACTTGAAGGGATAAGTAAGATGGAGACAAAGCAGTATAATATTAAAGTGCAAATGGTTTGCAGTAATGTAAATGATAATAAGTAAATGCAAACCAGAGATCACGCCGATTTTACAATGGTTCGGTCAAATGACCTACTTCCACTTGTGAGGCCCCTCTTCGATGAGGCTCCAACCTTCCACTAGCAAATCTCTTGAAAGGGAAGGGTAAATACCCCTCTTACAACTTTTACAAGCGGTTCACTCACTTACAGATTTTCAGTAAGAAAGGAGGTGAACACTAGCAAATTGAAAACAAGACTAGCAAAGACTCTTCTAAGACTTTTCTCTCAATCAATTGCTTCTCTATAAGTTGTAATCTCAGCTGAGATTTGAAGAGTATTTATAGGCCTCAAGAGGATTCAAATTTTGGCTCCAAAATTTGAATTCTCTTGGAGTTCCCGATGCTGGCGGTGCCATTGCCTGTTAGTGGCGGTGCCACCGCCTGTCAGTGTCAGGCGCTGACAGTGCTGGGCGGTGCCACCGCCTAGCTCTCGGGTGCTGGGCGGTGCAACTGCCCAGTCTGGCAGTGCCACCGCTAGACTCTTCGGTTGACTGGTTGGGCTTCAAACTTAGCCCAAACCAAGTCTAATTTTGGGCCCAGTTGGCCCCTAACCATGATATAGGATTATCTCTTAATCCTAATCCTAATTACATGTTAACTACATAAAAAAAATCCTAAGCAAGTTTTCAACCGCGAACGTCGAGTCTTGTTCCGGTGAACTTTCCGACGAACTTCTCTCGACGGACTCCCAGCAAGCTCCCGAACTTGTGATGACTTTAATGAGAAGCTAAGCCTTCTCGGTGATCTCCGTAAACCTTCGACGATCTCTTCGGCGAACTTCCGAAGATTCCGATAGGTCCCCGATTTCATCTCGGTTGGTTCCGGCAACATCTCCGACGATTCTTCGGACTCTTAAACGTTCATCGAACTTGACTCCAGTATCCTTGCTTCGTGTTTTCTGGTTATCCTAGTTAATCTTGCACACTTAACTCAATTATATGGATTAGATCAATTAACCCATTAATTGATTGTATCATCAAAATCCGAGATTCAACAAGCCACTGGCCTTGCTTTATAGGTCTCTACCTTTCCATCTACTCCGATCTTTTTCTTAAAGATCCACTTGCAACCGATGGGTACAATACCTTCGGGCACATCAACTAGGTTCCAAACCTTATTGGAGTACATAGAATCCATCTCAGAATTCATGGCTTCTTGCCACTTCCTAGAGTCTATACTCATAATAGCCTCCTCGTAGGTCTAAGGATCAATATCCTCTGCATCCTCTCCTCTAATATGTCCCACATATCTCTCAGGAGGATGGGATACTCTATCAGATCTGCGTAAAGTTGAAACTTGTGTATTAGGTACCTGAACAGACTCGGGCTGTAGAGTGGTGCTTGAGCTTGGTTCTCCAACCTCGCTCAATTCTATCATTCTCCCACTATCTCCGCCAAGAATGTGTTCCTTTTCAAGGAACACTGCTCTCTTAGCTACAAAGATCTTTTGGTCCTCGAGATGATAGAAATAATTCCCACAAGTTTCCTTGGGGTATCCCACAAATTTGCATCGCTCTGTCCTTGATTCTAACTTATCTGGGTTGTGTCTTTTAACATTTGCTGGGCAGCCCCAAATCTTAACAACCTTAAGATCAGGCTTCTTCCCTTTCCATATCTCATATGGTGTAGACACTACCGACTTAGTTGGAACTCTGTTCAAAAGGTAAGCTACGGTTTCTAGGGCATATCACCAGAATGAGATGGGTAGTTCAGCGAAACTCATCATGGACTGTACCATATCTAATAATGTATGATTTTGCCTTTCAAAGACACCATTGAGCTGAGGTGTATAAAGAGGTGTCCATTGGGATAATATCCCATGGTCCTTGAGGAACTGAGTGAACTTTATACTTAAGTACTCACCTCCTCGATCTGATCGAAGAGTTTTGATACTCTTTCCAGTCTGGTTCTCCACCTCATTCTTATACTCTCTGAATTTCTCAAAGGCCTCGGACTTGTACTTCATTAAGTACGTACACATATCCATACCTTGAGAAATCATCAGTAAATGTAATTAAGTAGGAGTAACCTCCAATGGCATGAGTTGATATTGGTCCACATACATCACTATGTATGAGTTCCAACAACTCAGTGGCTCTCTCTCCAGTTCCACTAAATGGAGAGTTGGTTAGTTTTCCACGAATGCAAGTCTCACAAGTTGCATATGACACATAGTCGATTGGATCTAGATATCCATCATTTAGCAACTTTTGAATCCTTCTTTCGTGGATGTGACCTAGCCTACAATGCCATAGGTATGCACTGTTCAACTCATCTCGTTTCCTTTTGGACACATTTACATTCATGATATGTGGAGTGGTGTCTAATATAAATAAACCATTATGCAATGTTCCTTTCGTGATGATCTTATCATCTAATAATATCGAACAACCATTGTTCTAAAAAATAAATTTATATCCACTAACTATTAAGCATGAAATGGAGATAATGTTTTTGATAATAGAAGGAACAAAATAACATGCATCTAATGCAATAAAAGCTCCACTAGGTAGATGTAGGCCGACCTCGCCAATAGTTACTACAGCAACTTTTGCTCCATTACCCATCTTGAGGTCCATCTCGCCTCTCTCTAGTCTCCTAGTCCTTGCCAGAACTTGCAACGAATTGCATATATGATAAGCACTACCGGTATCCAATACCCATATGTTATCATAAGAGTCTGACAAATGGAGACTGATCATGAATGTACCTAAAGCTTCATCAAGCTTTTGTTTCGCCCTTTCTGCAAGGTACTCTTTGTAGTTTCTCTTCCAGTGCCCATCTTTACCACAGTGGAAGCATTGGCCTTTGTCCTTTGATGGGTCTTTCTTAGCAACCTTTGCTTTACCTGGTTTGACCTTGCCCTTTCCCTTCTTAAGGGACCTTTCTGCTTTCTTTTTCCTTTTGGTCTCACCAGTGTAGAGAACTAGCTTCTCTTTCTTAATAGTACTCTCTGCCTCCCTCAACATATTGAGAAGCTCTGGGAGAGTTACTTCAAGCTTGTTCATATTAAAATTCAATATGAACTGTGAAACAAAATCTGGTAGGGACGAAAGCACAATGTCCACACACAAGTTATCCTCTAGGACCATTCCTAGACTTGTGAGTTTCTCTATCCACTCAATCATCTTTAGGACATGGTTCTGAACCGGTGTCCCCTCAGTCATCCTAGCGCCGAAGAGGCTCTTAGATATCTCATATCGCTGAGTCCTTCCCTGATCCTCAAACAATTTGCGGACATGTAGGAGAATGAATCTGGCATCCATCGTTTCATGTTGTCTCTGGAACTCAGGAGTCATAGAGCCCAACATATAGCACTGAGCAAGAGTGGAGTCATCAATGTACTTCTCGTAGCGAGCGATCTCATCCTCGTTTACCCCTTCTTCGGGTGCAGGCATCACTGTATCAAGGACGTACACGATTTTTTCCGCTATGAGAACAATTCTCAAGTTACGGAGCCAATACGTATAATTTGGACCATTGAGGCGGTTGACATCAAGTATGCCACGTAAGGGATTTGAAAGCGACATTTACTGAAAATAAAGATGTAGCAGAAATGAATAACATGCAGATTTTGCAGGAAATAAACTATCAAGATATGGACTTCTATCTTAATATGCTCCCACTATTTTACTAACGAGTCATGCGACACCCTCAGCACGTGAAACGGAAGTCTCCGGCAGACTTCTAGTGGGGATTAGGATCCAATCAGTGTCTTAGTGTAACCTTGAGGGACTCGACCAATCACACTAAGCCTAAAAGGTAGGCAACTCTTGTCGATCACTACTCGTGATTCCCGTCCTGTTCGGCCTCCGAATCACCATGGCCTCGAGGGACTCGACTAACCATGATGCTCGGTTAAGTCAACACCTTCGTTACAAGATGAGTCTGATTTGATGATATAACCTCGAGGGACTCGACCAAGTATACCTTGCGCTCAGGTCACCGGTGACATCTCTATGTCGTAAGCAAGATAGCGAATCGCGATATAGGTGAGTCTCGAGGGACTCGACCAACTCAACCTACACCGGGAATCGGTTCCTACTTATAACGATGGAAGGCCACGTGGGTCAATCTAATTGCCTCACGTTTACCGACTTAATATTATCGAGAGATGTTTCTATGATTTGGTCTTTGGTCTCCTAATATGACATGTCACACATATACATATTTAATATATATCTATATCGCATGCAAATATATATACATATCTAATATGTGTATAAGCAATTACACAAGATGATCATGGACAACAACCTAATAAGATTAGGCCCGAGCCAGTAGGCCTAATCACTTACATCAAGATCTATGTGTGCAACGGTGCATCTCCATGCCCTGTGATCGTCCATTTCATCCTTGTCGGTTCCGTCGACATCTTGATGCATCTTAATACATCACGATCGTCCGTCTAGTGGGTCCCGCTATCGCATCCACGCTCAAGCTGTGCCTCCACATGTGATTACAACTTAATCATAGGCACGCAGGCCCGACAATAAATGAGAAATATAATGGAGGTTCGCAGACCTCAATAATAATAATGGAGGTACACACATCACACGGTCCATGATCATCCGTCCACACATTATACATCACATGTATAATTAATCATCATCATGTAGGACTACTATATAATAATAAAAAATAATAATCAACTAAACTTTTTAATTAATTAATATTTTCTGAAATCAGGGATATTATAGGAAATTTTTTAATTCATAGGGGTATTTTTATAATTTGGACAAAAGACAGAAACTGGAATTTCTCAAATTCCGAGGGACAAAACTGTATTTTGCCCAAAAAACCCTAATGCCCTTTCCCCTTCTCCTTCTTCTTTTGCCACCGCCACCACCGCCGGCGGCGGCGTCTTGACGAGGCGATAACCCGATGGCTGCCGCCGCTGCGCCCATTTGCCCGGCGGCCGCTTGCATTGGTGGTGGCTCTTCGGCGCCGCCGCCCGCCCGTGGGCGGTGCTGTCCCACCAAGCGACCGCCCCTGTGGGGGGGTTTCGCCCACAGGAGCAGCGGCGCCTCTGCCCATGGGCTGCCTGCCTTCGGTTGTGCTGCACGCACGCAGATCGAGGGCAACAACTATTGCTGCCCTTCCTTGTTTTTGCATCAACAATTTTGACGTCAAAATTCTTCCTAAACACAACACACGCATTTCAAAACCAATCATTCGCACGAGCAACCTGGCTCTGATACCACTGTTGGGAAATCCTTGGGGGCGACATCATATGCACAGCGGAAGAACAAGAAAAACAAAATCCCCAATTCCCAAAGAGATGTTCGTCGTCGTGCGAAGATTGGTACGCAAAAATCCACGAAATATGAAACTGCGTATAGAGTAGATTGTGTTACCTAGGGAGATCGTATATCACTGTTTCCTTGCAGATCCTTAGGAGAGGGTGAAGGAGGTCAAGTGTCCTCCTCTCTAGCGGTGATCCACACGGGTTGCGACGATGCTCCTCAAAACTCCAGACCTACTCTGAGGTGGAGATGGAGAGGAGAATAGGAAAAGGCAAACAAAAGCTTTCTAATAATGTAAGATTTCTCCTTTCAGAGACACCATTGAGCTGAGGTGTATAAGGAGGGGTCCATTGGGATAATATCCCATGGTCCTTGAGGAACTGAGTGAACTCTGTACTTAAGTACTCACCTCCTCGATCTGATCGAAGAGTTTTGATACTCTTTCCATTCTGGTTCTCCACCTCATTCTTATACTCTCTGAATTTTTCAAAGGCCTCGGACTTGTACTTTATTAAGTACACATATCCATACCTTGAGAAATTATCGGTAAATGTAATGAGGAAGGAGTAACCTCCAATGGCATGAGTTGACATGGGTCCACATACATCACTATGTATGAGTTCCAACAACTCAGTGGCTCTCTCTCCAGTTCCACTAAATGGAGAGTTGGTCAGTTTTCCACGAATGCAAGCCTCACAAGTTGCATATGACACATAGTCGAATGGATCTAGATATCCATCATTTAGCAACTTTTGAATCCTTCTTTCATGGATGTGACCTAGCCTACAATGCCACAGGTATGCACTGTTCAACTCATCTCGTTTCCTTTTGGACACATTTACATTCATGATATGTGGAGTGGTGTCTAATATAAATAAACCATTATGCAATGTTCCTTTCATGATGATCTTATCATCTAATAATATCGAACAACCATTGTTCTCAAAAATAAATTTATATCCACTAACTGTTAAACATGAAATGGAGATAATATTTTTGATAATAGAAGGAACAAAATAACATGCATCTAATGCAATAAAAGCTCCACTAGGCAGATGTAGGGCGACCTCGCCAACAGCTACTACAGCAACTTTTGCTTCATTACCCATCTTGAGGTCCATCTCGCCTCTCTCTAGTCTCCTAGTCCTTGCCAGAACCTGCAACGAATTGCATATATGATAAGCACTACCGGTATCCAATACCCATATGTTATCATAAGAGTTTGACAAATGGAGACTATTCATGAATGTACCTGAAGCTTCATCAAGCTTTTGTTACGCCCTTTCTGTAAGGTACTCTTTGCAGTTTCTCTTCAAGTGCCCATCTTTACCACAGTGGAAGCACTGGCCTTTGTCCTTTGCTGGGTCTTTCTTAGCAACCTTTGCTTTACCTGGTTTAACCTTGCCCTTTCCCTTCTTAAGGGACATTTCTGCTTTCCTTTTCCTTTTGGTCTCACCAGTGTAGAGGACTGGCTTCTCTTTCTTGATAGTACTCTCTGCCTCCCTCAACATATTGAGAAGCTCTGGGAGAGTCACTTCAAGCTTGTTCATATTAAAATTCATTATGAACTGTGAAAAGGAATCTGGTAGGGACTGAAGCACAATGTCCACACACAAGTTATCCTCTAGGACCATTCCTAGACCTGTGAGTATCTCTATCCACTCAATCATCTTTAGGACATGGTTCTGAACCGGTGTCCCCTCAGTCATCCTAGCGCAGAAGAGGCTCTTAGACATCTCATATCGCTGAGTCCTTCCCTGTTCCCCAAACAATTTGCGGACATGTAGGAGAATGGATATGGCATCCATCTTTTCATGTTGTCTCTGTAACTCAGGAGTCATAGAGCCCAACATATAGTACTGAGCAAGAGTGGAGTCATCAATGTGATCGTCCATTTCGTCCATGTCGGTTCCGTCGACATCTTGATGCATCTTCATGCATCACGATCGTCCGTCTCGTGGGTCTCGCTATCGCATCCACGCTCCCGCTGTGCCTCCTCATGTGATTACAACTTAATCATAGGCACGCAGGCCCGACAACAATCGAGAAATATAATGGAGGTTCGCATACCTCAATAATAATAATAATAGGTACACACATCACACGGTCCATGATCATCCGTCCACACATCATACATCACATGTATAAATAATCATCATCACGTAGGACTACTATATAATAATAATAAAAATAATAATAATAAACTAAACCTTTTAATTAATTAATATTTTTCTGAAATCAGGGACATTATAGGAAATTTTTGAATTCATAGGGGTATTTTCATAATTTGTGCTAGTCATAGGTGTTGAATCTCGTATTTTGATGATGAAACTACTTGATATATGTTTATGATTTAATCTGTGTTTTGAGTGATGCAGGATGCTTCGATCCGGATGAGACAATTAAAGCAGGAAAATCATGTTGTGCCGAAGGAACATGTCAGAAGATTGGACGTCGGGCCGGTGGATCGGTCGACGTATCGACAGAAGGCTTCGGGCCGTGGACTCAGGCATCGGGCCAAGAAGAGCGGGTATTGTGCCAAGGATATCGGAGTTGCAGAGTCAACGGGCGATTGGGCAATAGGGCTGCAGGAGAGGACGATCGCGCCGAAGAATCGGACGAAGCGTCGAGGGACCAATGACATGACCGGACAACTTGGTTAAATTGCTTAGGATTAATTGTCTCGATCGAAGTTTTGTTGTGCAGGATTAACTACGATGAAAGTTAGACAAGCAGCAGGAGTTGCGCCGAGTCAAGATCATGATCACGTTGGGAGTTCGAGAGTTCGACGGAAGTTCGGACGGTCGTCGGAGGTTCTCATGAGAAACAGATCCGAGAAGTCCGAAGCTTGCCAGCGAAGCTTCGTCGAACTTCGCCAAGTGGATCGTTGCAAAGTCCAGGAGTTTGCCGGATGTCCATGAAGAATCACCGATGGTTCATCGGATGATCGACGGAAGTTCGCGAAACTCGCCGGAAGAAGCGATTGACGATCGGAGCAAAGCTACAGAAGTTGTCTTAGATTTAATCGTAGTTAGCACGTTGATTAAGCTTGAAAATGGGAGGTGATCCCATTAGCTTAATCTTGGGGCAATTGGGCCCCCCCAAAAGATTGAAATTGGGCGAATGGAGCTAACCATTCGACCCTGATTGCACCAGCGGTGCAACCGCCTAGGCCGGAGGTGCAACCGCCCGGGCTGTGTCTCCCAGCGAGACCGGCGGTGCAACCGCCCCCAGCCAGAGAGGTGCAACCGCCCGAGCTCGATCTTCGAGCTAGGCGGGCGGTGCAACCTCCCCGACGAGAGGTAGCACCGCTGAGCTCGGTCTTTGAGCTCGAGCGAGAGGTGCAACCGCCTCAATCGAGAGGTGGCACCGCCTGGGGCTCGATCTCCGAAGCTAGACTCGGTGGTGCAACCGCCCCACGAAGAGGTGCAACCACACGGGCTCGATCTCGAAGCTCGCCGGCGGTGCAACCTCTCCGATCAAGAGGTGCAACCACCGATCCCGAATTCGGGATTTGATCGTTTTGAGCTCCAAATTTGAACTGGGTTGGGGCCTATAAATACCCCACCCATTTAGCACTGAAAAGATATAGATCCACACCGAATTCTTGATCTTTTCAGTGATTCTAAGAGCTCAAATTTGTGTAAAGTCCAAAAGTTCTCCTCTTTCTGTTCTTCAAGTCTTGAGTTGTAAAGAGAGGAGAGAAAGGATCTGTAAGCGTTGTCTCCTGAGCCCGTCAAAAGGAGAGAAACTGTAAAAGGGCAGTTAGCCTTCGCCCATTGAAGGAAGGCAGCTAGTTGACGTCGGTGACCTCGTCGGAGGAGGAAGCCAAAAGTGGAGTAGGTCAAGCCTGACCGAACCACTCTAAATCTCTGGTTTGCTTTTACTTTGAGCACTTTATCATTACTGCAAACCTCCTACATTGCTACTGCCCTCTGCGCGTTTACAAACGAGTCTCTAAGTTCTGATCTTTCCGAATCTGCATTCAGACGTAAATCGGTGTTTTCGTACGATCTTTATATTGCAGTTTACGCTTACGTTTTGATTCCATTTATAACTGCAAATTGCTTTCTGCGTATTCATAAAATGCTTTTCAAAGTTCAAAACTGCGTTTAGACGTGAAATTACGTTTAGACGTAAAACTGCGTTTAGACGTAAAACTACGTTTAGACGCAAAACTGCGTTTAGACGTAAAACTGCGTTTAGACGTAAAACTGCGTTTAGACGCAAAACTGCGTTTAGAAGTAAAACTGCACTTAGACGTAAAACTGCACTTAGACGTAAAACTGCGTTTAGATGCAAACTGCGCTCAAACGCAAACTGCGCTTAGACGCAAACTGCGCTCAAACGCAAACTGCTCTTAGACGCAAACTGCGCTTAAACGCAAACTGTGTTTAGACGCAAACTGCGCTTAGACGCAAACTGTGTTTAGACACAATCTACGCTTAGACGCAAACTGCGCTTAAATGCAAACTGCGCTTAGACGCAATATGCATTTAGACGCAAACTGCATTTAGACGCAAACTGCGAATCGGCATTTACATCGAAATCGTTTTTATCGGACGAACGCTGCTTTTGTTTTTAAATCGCTGAAAGTTTTCCGCTGCACTAATTCACCCCCCCCCTCTTAGTGCTCTCGATCCTAACAATAGGTGCCCAGCAAGCCAATCACGTGAGTGATGGCACGTGTGACTTAATATAGAATCTTTTTACTTATTATATTTTGAC
Source organism: Musa schizocarpa (assembly GCA_900464855.2). NCBI lineage: Eukaryota > Viridiplantae > Streptophyta > Magnoliopsida > Zingiberales > Musaceae > Musa > Musa schizocarpa. The sequence goes on from LS990923.1 coordinate 34,580,233, forward strand.
ATATATCACTTTATAACTATTGCATAAATGCATACATATATTGTGATGTCCTTGGATTTGTGGAATGGGAATCAATCGTGATGAGATCACGATAGTGAGATTGATTCACCTTTAAACACATATCCAAAATAATCCCGATCATAGGTTACTCGAGAGGGATATCATGATAACCGGACAGATTGGTGTGCTGTATACCCGTCCATTTGATGGATGTAGTTGGTCTCATATCTACTTTGTAGGGACACTAGGGATACAGTACAGGTGCTCATTGGAGAATGAGTTCTCTGATTTATCCGCTTACGGAATGCTAGATGGTTGATGATGTCATATTGTCAAACAGCGATTATGTAGTCCTAGTGGTGTATCTGGTCCTTAGACTTGAGACACCAAGGATGTCCTGTATGAGTGCTCCACTCTTTGATACCAGACTTATAGGTTTGGTTGTCCCAGATCTAGTACAGCTGGTCATTGGGAGTGGCAGTCGACCTTACGAGGGCTATTGAGTGTCGATAGAGGATCGTCCACTCTCGGCATCATGAGAGGAATATCCCATGTGTTTTTGCTCAGACAAATCCCTGGCCAGGGTCATTCGGGTTGAGAGGGAAAGAGTTCTCCGGGAGAATCCGATTAGAGCGAGACTCGAGAAGAAACCGTGTGGGTCTGACAACACCATGCTCGATATACGATCTCTAGTATATTAGATGGATGAGGGACTATAGGTACACGGTAACTGAGGACAGACAGGTCCAATGGATTGGATTCCCCTGTATCGTCTGGGGACTACGGCGTAGTGGCCTAGTACGTCCGTAGTCAATGAGTCGAGTGAATTATTACAGAGATAATAATTCACTGAGTTAGAAGGAGTTCTGACAGGTATGACTCACGGCCAGCTCGATATTGGGCCTAGAGGGTCACACACAAATGGTAGGCATTGCGATGAATAGAGGTTCGGATATGAGATATCCGATGGAGCCCTTGTCTTATTGGATGCAGATCTAATACCCACTAGGGGGGACCCATTAGGGTTTGACAGGGGACCTCTATAAATAGGAGGGATTCAGAGCCCCATGGGCTAGAGAGATTTTGTTTGCCTTTTCCTATTCTCCTCTCCATCACCACCTCAAAGTAGGTCTGGAGTTTTGAGGAGTGTCGTCGCAACCCTGCTGTGTGGATCACCGCTAGAGAGGAGGATGCTTGGCCTCCTTCACCCTCTCCTAAGGATCTGCAAGAAAACAAGGATATACGATCTCCCTAGGTAACACAATCTACTCTATACGCAGTTTCATGTTTCACGGATTTTTTGCGTATCAATCTTCGCATGATGACGAACATCTCTTTGGGAATCGGAGATTTTGTTTTTCTTGTTCTTCCACTGCGCATATGATGTCGCCCCCAAGGATTTCCCAACAGAAAGGGGCACAGATCCGAGGCGACGGATAGTAGGGCTATAGGCATGGTAGTGCCATGGTACTACAGAGGTTGGACTTTCATGGAGCCATCAATACCTTGTTCTTATGGGGAAGAGAGTGCTTGGTTGTGAAAGGGGCTGATGAGGTGGAGAATATAGAGGCAAACTCGTAAGACCGGTGTCAATGAGCTTCTCATCAAGATAGCCAAAAGTGAAGGACTTCGAGTCGATGCAAGAGTGTATAACCAAGGAATGAAGCAAGAAATACATGGTACTGTACCTTTGCTACTCAGTAGAGTTGGCCACTAGGTTGATGGGGAAGATGGTACAATCATAGAGTTGACTAAAACTATTAGAGACTTACTCCAAGTTGGGATGAAAACTTCTTGAATTCCAAAAGTTCGATGGCAGTGAGAAGATGAATCACATTAACTAAATCAATGCAAGGAGTGCAAACACTTCAAGTTCTTTAGAAGTATGAGCAAAGAGCAAGTGAATGCTAATATCTAGCTCGATGTATGGAGTACAACTCTAGAGGAGGCAAGCGAAGTCAAGTAACTAGCATTCACCTTCTCAACTCTTAATAGAATGGGTGAAACCAAGTACCCCAATTCTCTTATCTATCTAGTAGAGGAGCTTTGCAAATGTTTAAAGACCCTTTGAAGAAACCAAATGGAAGACAATAGTTGTAAAATCCTTAGCAATGGTGGTCAGTGCTACTGAGAGTAGATTATCCGCTTCATTTTTCCAATTGAATGTCAATCGAAAGTGGAAGTGATGCGAATCTACTTGAAAGTGACAACTAAGTGAAAGAAGAGTCGATGGGCTAATTTTGTGGAGGAAGGAACCAAAACTTTAAAAGTTTGCAAGACGATGCTCGTTAAAGCTCCAACAAACATCCACCCAATTCAAGCTGCAAAAGACATTTGAGAGATTGGCACATAGTAAGGATGGTATTTTCCTTCATCTGAAGGATCCATAGGAACTAATAGAAATCAACACAACTCTACCAGCCCCATACTAGAGTCAAAGTCATTGGCGAGTTGAAATAGCATGGTGGATCAAAAGTTGACTACTCTGTTGAATCTCGGATTTTGATGATGAAGTCAATTCTCATTTGTTATCTAATCCATATGTTGAGATAATTGTATAGGATTAACTACGATGGAAGTAAGATATGCAACAGGAGTTACGCCGGAGTCAAGACCATGATCACGTTGGGGGTTTGAGAGTTCGACGGAAGTCCGGACAGTCGTCGGAGGTTCTACGGGAACAAATCCAAGAAGTCTAGGAGCTTGCCAAAGAAGCTTATTAGAACTCGCCAAGTGGATCGTTGCAAGTCCAGGAGTTGACTGGAAGTCCGCCGGAGCATCTCCGAGGGTTCGTCGGATGTTCGCCAAAAGCTCGCCGGAAGTAGCGATTGACGCACTAGAGCAAGTTGCAGTAAATATCTTAAGAAATATCATAGTTAGCATGTAGATTAAGCTATGAATGGGAGGTGATCCCATTAATTTAATATGGGGGAAATTGGACATTTGACAGACCCAAATTGGGCAAAATGGATTAGCCCATTTGGACCCAGATTTCCTGGCCGGTAGTGGCACCGCTTGGGTCAACGGTGGCTCCACCCAGGAGCTTTGTCTCCCAGGAAAGCTAGGCGGTGCAACCGCCCAGGTCAAGTTGTGGCACTGCCTGGGCTAAGTCTCCGAGCGAGACTAGGCGGTGGAACCGCCCTAGTCAGGCGGTGGCACCACCAGTGCTTGGTCTCCGAGCTCTGTCAGGTGGTCGTACCGCCCAGTCTGATGGTAGTACCGCTAGGACCCCGAAAATCCAGGACATGACATTTTTGAGCTCCAAATTTAAACTAGTTTGGGGCCTATATATACCCCACCCTTTCCTGCATGAAAGGGCACTGAAAATCCAATCTTACTCTGTGATTTTTAGAGCTCAAAAGTGTCGTATAAGCTAAAAGTTCTCCTCCCTCTTTTCTTCCAAGTTTCGATCATTCAAGAAAGGAGTGAAAATTCTATAAGGGTTGTCTCCTAAGCCCGTCAAAAGGAGTGAAACTGTAAAAGGGTGGTTGGCCTTTGCTTATTTAAAGAAAGCCTCTAGTAGATGCCGGTGACCTCGTCGGAGGAGGAAGCCGAAAGTGGACGTAGGTCACGTTTGACCGAACCACTCTAAAATCTGGTTTGCATTTCTTTTGTGTTATTTATCTTAACTGCAAACTGCCTTCCTTACTTTACTTCAAATATGTTCCCGTAAGCTTTCAAAGTGATTATCTACGTGAAATGACTTTTACGATGGAATCAGATTTTAACGTATGAACGCAGTTTTAAACGTCGAAAGTTTTCCGCTGCACTAATTCACCCCCCCCCCCTCTTAGTGCTCTTGATCCTAACAATTAGTATCAGAGCGGGGTTAACTCTCGAATGGATTAAAACCCAAGAGAGATGGAATACGCTAGAATCCAAGAGGGCCACTCTATTATACGTCCACCCATGTTCAATGGGACGGACTACACCTATTGGTAGACCCGAATGAGGATCTTCCTTATTTCAATGGATTTTGAACTTTGGAATCTTGTCGAAAATGGATTGTTGAAGTTTTCTCTTCCAATGATCGATTAAAATGAATCGGAGAAGAAGACTTTCGCTCTTAATGCAAAGGCTATGAATGCCTTATTTTGTGTGCTTGATAAAAATGAGTTCAATCGTGTTTGAGTTTATGAAACCATGTTTGATATTTGGCATTCACTCAAAGTGACTCACGAAGGCACAAGTAGAGTGAAAGAGTCAAAAATCAATCTTTTGATACATTCTTTTGAACTTTTCCAAACAAAACCGAGTGAGACTATTGGCTACATGTACACCAGTTTCACGGATGTCGTCAATGGTCTAAAAGGACTCGGCAAAAGTTCTTCAGATTTTGAGCTCGTAAATAAGATTCTAAGATCCCTTCCTCAGAGTTGAGACCCTAAATTCACTGCTATTCAAGAGGCTAAGATTTAAACAACTTTCCTCTTGGAGAATTAATCAGGTCATTAATGACCTATGAAATGACTTGCAAGGCTCATGAAGAGCAAGAAGACATCCTTCCAAAGAACAGGAAGGATATGACACTTAAAACTTTATATGACCACTTGAGAGAACACTCAAGTGATGAGGACTACGACGGTGACTTGGCATTTCTAACAAGTAAATTCAAAAAATTTATTAAAAGAAACAAGCTTAAAAATGACACAAAAAATAAATTGGAACCCAAAAAGGACCAAGTTATTTGCTACGTGTGCAAAAAGCCGGGACACTACAAAGGTGATTGTCCCCAAACCAAGAGAATATCAAAGAAAAAGGCGCTCAAAGCAATGTGGGATGACTCAAGTGCGTACGAAGAAGAGGAGTCCAACACCAAGCAAGTTGCTCATTATGCCCTATTGGCCATCGGAGAGATGGTAACAAATTTAATTAATACAGATTTATCATTTGATGAATTATTAAATGCCTTCTGTGACTTATTTGATGAATGAAAAATAATTCGTAGAAAATATAATTTACTGAAAAATAAGCATGATAGTCTTGTTAGGAATTTTGATAAATTAAAAACTGAATATCATGATAGTTTAGTTCAATGTGAAAAATGCCATGAACTAGAAACTCTCCAAAAGGAGAACTTGATGCTTTAGGATGCCTTGAAGAAATTCGAGGTTGGTAGCTATTCTTTGAATATGATCCTTACAAATAAGGATCATGTTCCCAAACAAATTGGAATCAGATTTGTGAGAAGTCCTCACCAAAATCCAACCACTTTTATAAAAGGCCCTATCTTACATGTTCGGCACCAAAGCAAATGCAACTTTTGTTGCAAACATGGACATAAAATGTATCATTGTCCATTCAAGAAAATTAGCCCGAACAAACTGATTTAGGTTCCTAAAGGAACCATGATAAACTCTATGCAACATAATAAACAATGAAGATCAGTTTTGGGGCACCGAAAAGTAAACGGGTACCTAAAAATTATCCTTTCTTCTAGAGACATACACCATCAGAAGCTAGGAGCAAGAGATGGTACCTTAATAGTGGATGCTCAAGGCATATGATTGGAGATCCATCTCAATTCTCTAAGCTCACTAGCATAGACGAAAGCTATGTCACCTTCGGAGATAACAAGGGTAAAATCATTGGCAAAGGAACCATATGTAACAAATCCAACTTCTTTATTGAAGATGTTTTGTTAGTTGATGGTTTAAATCATAACCTCTTGAGCATTAGTCAATTATGTGATAAAGGATATATCGTCAAATTTGAATCTAATGCTTGCATCATTGAAAACCACACAAAAACACATCTATGATTGCATTAAAACAGAATAACGTATACACCATTGATATCAATGATCTTTGTAATGAAATGTGTTTCTCGATTTTGAATGAGGATGCTTGGCTTTGGCATAGGAGATTAGGTATTGCTAGCATGAAACTAATCACTTAAATATCATCCAAAGAACTTATACGAGGAATTCTTCATATCAAGTTCATCAAAGATAATGTGTGTGATGCTTGTCAATTAGGAAAACAAATTAAGGGTAGTTTCAAATCTAAGAATCAAATAAGCACCTTTAGGCCCTTACAATTAATCCATATGGACTTATTCGGACCAATCTCTATATCAAGCCTAGGAGGTAGCAAATATGCCTTCGTCATTATAGATGACTATAATAGATATACATAGACTTATTTCTAGAAACACAAAAATGAATGCCTTAGATATTTCATCAAGTTTTGTAGACTTGTTCAAAATAAAAAGGGTTTTATGATTTCATCAATTCAAAGTGATCATGGTGGCGAATTTCAAAACTGTGATTTCCAAGAATTTTGTGAATCTAATGGATACAACCACAACTTCTCTACTCTAAGAAATCCTCAATAAAATGAAGTAGTAGAAAGAAAGAATAGAAATTTATAAGGAATGGCAAGAACCATGTTGATTTTTCTGAAATCAAGAAAAATGATTTTGATGATGATGTTAATTCCGATTCTTTGAATTTAAATGAAACTCCTTCTCCAACTAGCAACTTGGATGCATCCACTTCCGAAATATACTTACATAAGGATTGGAAGTATGTAGATGCTCATCCTAAGGAGCTAATCCTAAGAGACACATCTAAGGGGGTTCAAACACGTTCTTCTCTTAAATATTTTTGTGCCAACGCTGCTTTTCTCTCCCAAATTGAATCGAAATGTATTCACAAAGCCATGAAAGATGATTCATGGATTATCGCAATGTTAGATGAGTTAAATCAATTTGAGAGAAATGAGGTGTGGAAGCTTGTTCCTAGGCCAAATGACCATTTAGTTATTGGTACTAAATGGGTCTTTAGAAACAAGCAAAATGAATGTGGTATCATGGTTAGAAACAAGGCTAGATTAGTGGCCAAAGGTTTCAACCAAGAAGAAGGTATCGATTACGAAGAAACCTTTGCTCCTGTGGCTAGATTAGAAGACATAAGGATGCTCCTTGCCTATACTAGTAATAATAATTTTAGGTTATTTCAAATGGATGTTAAAAATGCTTTTCTTAATGGCTTTATTTCTGAAGAAGTTTATGTTGAACAACCTCTTGGATTTGAAAATAATTGCCTCCCTATTCATGTATTGAAATTAACTAAAGCTCTTTATGGTTTAAAACAAGCCACAAGGGCTTGGTTTGATAGACTAAGTACTTTTCTTATTGAAAATAATTTCACAAAAGGTAAGATCGATACTATATTGTTTATCAAGAATTTGGAAAATAATTTTCTTATTGTTCAGATTTATGTTGATGATATTATCTTCGGTTCTATGAATGAATCTCTTTGTGAATCTTTTGCTAAAACCATGAATCTCGAATTTGAAATGAGTTTATGGGAGAATTAACCTTTTTCTTAAGCTTATAAATTAAGCAACTAAGCAGTGATATCTTTATTAGTCAAACTAAATATGCTTTAGATCTACTGAAATGATTTAATATGGATAGCTCAAAAGCTATTAACACTCCTATGAGCACCTCCACTAAGTTAGAAGTTGATGAAAGTGGAGAAAACTTCGATCAAAAAACTTATAGGGGTATAATAGGAAGTTTATTTTACCTCACTACAACTAGACTAGATATCATGTTCAGTGTAGGACTTTGTGCTAGGTTTCAATCGAACCCTAAGATATCTCATCTCAAAGCAGTTAAAAGAATACTTAGATATCTTAAAGGTACCACAAATAATTAATTATGGTATCCAAAATCCGAGAATTTTAAGTTAATTGCTTATGCTGATGCAGATTTTGCTAGGTGTAGACTAAATAGGAAAAGCACATCAAGAACATGTCAATTTTTGGAACATTCTCTTGTTTCCTGGTCATCTAAGAAACAAAACTCAATTACATTATCAAAACTCAATTGCAACTAGTGCATGCTGTGCACAAGTTGTGTGGATGAAAAATACTTTAGAATATTATAAAGTCCATCTTAAAAACATTCCAATTATAAAGAATCCCATTCAACACTCAAGAACAAAACATATTGAAATTAGACATTACTTTATACGAGATCATATCACTAATCATGATGTAATCATAGAGTTCATTGATACTAAGCATCAACTAGCTGATATTTTTACAAAACCTCTAAGTGAAGAATAATTTGATTTCATTAGAAGAGAATTAGGAATGTTAATATGTCCAAATACATAAACTTGTTAAGATTATTTTTCGGACTTTTTTGATTTAAAGATCAAATCACTTAATTGCCATGATGATTTTACACAATTACATGCCTTAATTACATGTTAGAAATTATGCGTTTTGGATACAAAAAATTTTCATGATAATAAGCATATTTTATCTTCATGATTGAATTTGAAAATCTATAGCAAAACCTCGTCCGAATGCATGAAAGTGTTAAATTTCATTTTTGGATCTTCTTGATCCTAACAATCGGATTTTCTCGATATACTATTCTCTTCCGAACTTAATAAATATATATCATATCGAGTTTTGGATTCACATCATTGATTTTTGACATATGGAATCAACTAGCAAATGCATCTCTCATAGACTTATCATATGAAAAATATCTTTCGAGATATGGATTTGACAAATATCTTTCGAGATATGGATTTGACGATTCCTTCTTATATCTTTTGAGAAATAATTTTACGTGGAAGGATTTGATTCACACACATATCTTGATTCTTGTAAAAATAAAGCGTGCTTTAATATCTTATCAATTTTAACTTCATTCGAGTAAGCTCATAAATGGCTTTCCTCCTTCATGCAAAAAGATAATAACAAATAAAGAGGAAGAAGTAATGAAAGTCATCTACATGTCATGTTTTCCTTGAGATATTTGTATAATTGGTATCCTATCACTCATTATTGAAAAATGACATAAACCTATTTAAAGTTTGCTAATATCATTCTCCTTTTAGTTGATGACAAAGGGGGAGAAATATATGAATTGATACTATGAATGTCATATTTGAATGAGAAATATATGAATTGATGCTATGAGTGCCATATTTGAATTTGAATTATGATAAGATATCAAAATCTTGTATCGAAATATATGATAAATTGGTGATAGAATTGCTATGATTGCCATATTTGCACTATGCCATATTTGCACTATGTTATTGCCATATCTGTACTATGTTAAGATATCTGGAGCATACATCGCAATTCTACAAATTGATATCTTGTCATGTGATGAAATGCTATGATTGCTAAACACTTGAAACGTTTGTATTATGTTAAGATATCAAGAACTTACATCGCAGTTTTACATGTTGATATCTTACCATATGATGAATTGCTACGATTGCTATCTTTCACATTTGAAATTTAAAACCTGAAAATGGATATCAAGCCTTACATCATTTTTAGATAAATACATCATTATGGGAGTATTGATAAGGTTAAACGATCTTAATGTCTCTTGAATTCAAAGGCTTTGAATTCAAGAATGACTTATCTCAAGTATGGCATATAGATTGGGAGAGTTAAAGTTAACTCCGTTATCAATTGATTGTCATCATCAAAAAGGGGGAGATTGTTGAATCTCAGATTTTGATGATGAAATCAATTATCATTTGTTATCTAATCCATATGTTGAGATAAGTGTGTAGGATTAACTACGATGGAAGTAAGACATGCAGTAGGAGTTGCACCGGAGTCAAGACCATGATCACATTGGGAGTTCGAGAGTTCGATGGAAGTCCGGATGGTCATCGGAGGTTTTGCGGGAACAAATCCGAGAAGTCCAAGAGCTTACCAAAGAAGCTCATTGGAACTCCCCAAGTGGATCGTCACAAGTCTAGGAGTTGGTTGGAAGTCCACCAGAGCATCACCGAGGGTTCGTCGGATGTTCGTCGGAAGTTCGATGGAAGCTCGCCGGAAGAAGCGATTGACGTACCGGAGCAAGTTGTAGTAAATGTCTTAAGAAATATCGTAGTTAGCATGTAGATTAAGTTAGGAATGGGAGGTAATCCCATTAACTTAATATGGGGGCAATTGAGCCCTTGATAGACCCAAATTGGGCCAAATGGATTAGCCCATTCGGACCCAGATTTCCTAGCTGACGGTGGCACCGCTTGGGTCAACAGTGGCATCGCCCAAGAGCTCAGTCTCCTAGGAAAGCTGGGTTGTGCAATCGCCCAAGTCAAGCGGTGGCACCGCCTGGGCTTAGTCTTTGAGCGAGACTGGGTGGTGGAATAGCCCCAGTCAGGTGGTGGCACCACCAGAGCTCGATCTCCGAGCTCTGTCAGGTGGTCGTACCGCCCAATCTGATGATAGTACTGCCAGGACCCCGGAAATCCGAGTGATGACATTTTTGAGCTGCAAATTCAAACCAGTTTGGGGCCTATATATACCCCACCCTTTCCTACATGAAATGGCACCGAAAATCCAATCTTACTCTGTGATTTTTAGAGCTCAAAAGTGTTGTATAAGCTAAAAGTTCTCCTCCCTCTTTTCTTTCAAGTTTCGATCATTCAAGAGAGGAGTGAAAATTCTGTAAGCCCATCAAAAGGAGTGAAACAATAATTCGGTGATTGACCTTTGCCTATTAAAGGAAGGCCTCTAGTAGATGCAAGTGACCTCGTCGGAGGAGGAAGCCGAAAGTGGATATAGGTCATGTTTGACCGAACCACTCTAAAATCTAGTTTGCATTTCTTTTGTGCTATTTATCTTAACTACAAACTGCCTTCCTTCCTTTACTTCAAATACATTTCCGTAAGCTTTCAAAGTTATTATCTGCATGAAATGACTTTTATGACGGAATCAGATTTCAACATACGAACGCAGTTTTAAACGTCGAACGTTTTTCGCTGCACTAATTCACCCCCCCCCCCTCTTAGTGATCTTGATCCTAACATACTCAACAACATTAGTGGATAGCAGTAGGGTGCTAAGAGATGCATTGTAGTTGGAACAGAAGATTGAAGACTCAGTAAAGACGAAGTATTATAATATCGGCAAAGGTTTTGATAAGGACGTCAAAGGAATAAGTGGGGTAAATGTTACAGACAAAACTGTAAACAGGGTGTTTAATGTAATACTTATGTATGTCCATATCTTTTGGTTTGTTCATTCTTTACACAACATGTAGAGGGATGGTCAAAGACTTAACAGCCCCAATTTAGTTGGGTTTGGTTGTCATTTTAGGCTTGTAAATAAAGGTTATGCTATGTGGACACTTGTGGGAGATTTCAATCTGTAGTTGACAATTTTGGATCCTTTGTTGTATAACCATTGAGAGCTTTTGAAGTTTGTTCGTAATTTGCATTGGTTATGAAGTGTTTTCTAAAATATTTACTTATGGAACCCGAGTGCGGCGCTTTCTCTAACCTGTTTACTCTTTTGTAGGTCCTAAGTGCCCATAGGAGGTTTCGGGGAGGTTGATCTTTGCGGATAAACATGCAAAGGTGCCGCACGACTTATAGAAATCTAGCTAAGTCCATGATAATAAGGTTGCCTTATGTGGTTAGGGATACCATGGTTATAGGGCAACCTTAGGCTGCTAGGAAAACTTGTCGCCTGCTTGCCCCAATCGAGTAAGAGTCCTGTCCACTAGGGGCACTTGGGCAGCTAGGAAACCCTAGCCGCCTATGGTGCCCCTTGCAACTAGGAAACCTAGTTGTAGGTGCTACCATGTAGCAAGTTGAGAGCAGCCTTGTTATTCTCGTTCCTACTACTTTTGGCTAGGCCGAGAGCTACAAATTGGAGCTCTCGACCAAGCTACCATATATATGCAACCCTCTAGACCTAATACCGAGCTGGCTGTGAGTAATACCTATGAGAACTCCTTTTGGGTTAGTAAACTATTATCTTCATAATAATTTACTTGATTCATCGACTACGGACATACTATGCCACTACACCACAGTCCCCAAATGATATAGAGGAATCCAATCCTTTGGATCTGTCTATACTTAGTTACCATGTATCGATAGTCTCTCATTCATCTAATATCCTAGAGATCGTATACTAGGCATGTTGCTATTAGGCCCATACAATTTCTAGTCGAGTCTTGCTTTAATTGGATTATCTCGGAGAACTTCAAATGACCTTAGCCAAGGATTTGTCTGAGCAAGAACACATGGGATATTCCTTTCATGACACCGAGAGCAGATATATTAGGACCCTTTTATTTTATGAGCTTTGAATAATGTTTATTGAGTTTGTTTAGTTCAGTTTGAGTTGGGTAGAAGTTTATTTAATATTTATTTATTATTAAGAGTCCAAGTCCTAGTGGACTCTAGGTGGAACTCTATAAATAATGATGTAACCCTTTCTTTAAAGCAATCAATAAAATGTAATTCCAGTCTATGGACAAGCCCTAGGAGGCTGATCCCCTCGCAGCGATCATTTCCTTTTCTCTTCTTTCTTTGACAATAAGACTTTAGGGTCTTATCATTTAGTATCAGAGCAGCGATCCTTGGCATTCTCGCTATAGTGTTGCCATAGCTATCAAAAAATAAAAAATAAAAAAAAAATTGTGTGAGGAAGGGTGAAGCTGGTAGTCACAAACATCGATCCTTCTCAACCAAGAAGGAACCTCTGCGTCTCGGCTAGTGATCATTGTTGCCCCTTCTTCATTGTCGTTGCTACTGCCTAACCAATAGCCACCACCACTGCCACTGCCATAGGTGTCGATTGCCTCCACTACCGTCGCTGCTTCCCGGCCACTTCAATGCCACCCCCCTCCTTCATTGCCGAGCCATCACTACTGCCAGCCACCACCGGTCGTGCTCATTCGGCATCGCCAACGGCTTCTCCTATGTGCGACAGAAACATAGTATCCTCTACTATCACAACCGCTGGTCTCCCCTACCATTGTGAGAGCCGGCTGCCACCACCGTCACCGCTACTTCCCGGCCGGCGATGACTGCCATTGATTCCTCTTCTCTATCGCAGCCTCAACCCCGGACCTTCAACACCTCAATGCCCTTGCTCTGCATCATTGCCGCAGCCCCCTTCTCTACATCATTGCCACTACTTCCCGGCCGCTAGATCACCACCACCACTACTCCCCGGCCACCACCCTCCCCCTCTCCAACATCGCCCCTGCTCCCCGGCAGCCCGCACCCTTGGTGCTGCCCACCGCACCCGTGCTTCAGCCCACCGCACCCTTCCTTCCCTTCTTCCCCACTACCGTTTCAAGGCAACTCCTTCACCGCTACCACTGCTTCCTGGCCGCTCGACCACCGCTACTGCTGCTCCCTAGCTAGTGACCTTCGCCTCCATGCTGCCCCATTTTGCTTGAGCGAGAAGGGCCACGGCTGCTACTTCGCAGCCAGCAGACCACCACCTTGTCACTTCTATCGTCAGTGACGTTGCCTAAACCATGCCACCATCACTGCCTCCCCTTGAGTTGCACACGTTGCAACTATAGTCGCATGACCATCCCTCCTTGTATCGATCAAAACAATGCAACCACGACCTCTGTAGCCACCATCATTTCCTCAACCGCCCATGAACCCTCGGCGTCACCAGTGCCACCTTCTGCAGTGCGATAAAGATAGAGCAATGCTGCCTTCCATCCACGCCATCACAGCCACCGCTGTGGGGAGCCCTTAGCGGCGCTGCCCCTAACTACACCACCATCATTGCCTCTTAGCCCTAAGCAGCAATGATCCCTTCTTGTAGCGACTACAACAAGCATCGCTACCTCCCACGCAATGACCGTAGCTACATCCCTGCATCCTCATAGCAACCCTCTCAAGCATCGTTGCTCTCCATTAGTGCCATTGCAGCCACGAAAATGGCGAGCCTATGGCGCCACTACCCCAAGCTGCACCACCATTGCTGCCTCCCAGCCTTCAGCAGCAGCAATCCCTCCACGCAACGACCACAATAAGCATCGCTGCCTCCCACGCAGCGACCGCAACTACATCCCTGCATCCTCGCAGCAACACTTCATTCCCATAGTGCTGCTGCTAGTCAGAGGTGCTCAGCAAGCCAATCACATGAGTGATGACACGTGTGACTTGACACGGAATCTTTTTGCTTATTATATTTTGGCATTTATCACTTTATATTGACTATTGCATATATGCATATATATATTGTGATGTCCTTGGATCTGTGCAATGAGAATCGGATCATGATGAGATCACGATAATGAGACTGATTCATGTTTAAACATAGATTCTAAATAATCCCAGTCATAGGTTACTTGAGAGGGACATCGAGATAACCGGACATACTAGTGTGCTGTATACCCATCCATATGATGGATGCAATTGGTTTCATAGCTATTCATGTGGGGACACTAGGGATACAGTACAGGTGCTAATTGAAGAATGAGTTCACTGATTGATCCGCTTATGGAATGCTGGATGGTTGATGATACCTTATTGTCAGACAATGATTTCGTAGTCCCAATGGTGTATCTGGTCTTAGACTTGAGACACTAAAGATGTCCTGTATGAGTGCTCCATTCATTGATACCAGACTTATAGGTTTGGATGTCCCAGATCAAATATAGCCGGTCCTTGAGAGTGGCAGTTGACCTTACGAGGATTATTGAGTGTCGATAGAGGATTATCCACTCTCGACATCATAAGAGGAATATCCCATGTATTTTTGCTAAGACAAATCCCTAGCTAGGGTCATTCGGATTAAGAGAGAAAGAGTTCTCCACGAGAATTCGATTCGAGCAAGACTCGAGTAGAAACTGTATGGGTCTGATAGTGCCATACTCAGTATACAGTCTTTGGGATATTAGATGAATGAGAGACTATAGGTATACGGTAACTTAGGATAGACAGGTCCAATAGATTGGACTCCCTTGTATCGTCTAGGGACTATGGAGTAGTGGACTAGTATGTCCGTAGATGATGAGTCAAGTGAATTATTATGGAGATAATAATTCACTGAGCCAGAAGGAGTTCTGATAGGTATGACTTATGGCCATCTCGATATTGGGCCTAGAGGGTCATACACATATGGTAGGCATTGCAATGAGTAGAGGTTCGGATATGAGATATCCACCGGAGCCCCTGACTTATTAGATATCCAATAAGCCCTTGAATTATTGGACCCTATAGATGAGATCCAATAAGAGCCCATAAGGGATTATTGGATAGAGATCTACTAATCTAAGAGGCTTGGGTAATTGGATGCAAATCTAATACCTAAAAGGGGAGGATCCATTAAGGTTTAATAGGGGACCTTTATAAATAGGAGGGATTCAGTGGTTCATAGGCTAGAGTCTTTGCTTGCCTCTCTTAATCTCCTCCCCCTCTCCACCTCAAAGCAGGTCTGGAGTTTTGAGGAGCGTCGTCGCAGCCCTATTGTGTGGATCATCGCTAGAGAGGAGGACGCTTGACCTCCTTCACCCTCTCCTAGAGATCTACAAGAATTCAAGGATATACGATCTCCCTAGGTAACACAATATACTTTATATGTAGTTTTAAGTTTTGTGGATTTTTATGCACCAATCTTCGCACGACGATGAATATCTCTTTGGGAAATTGGAGATTTTATTTTCTTATTCTTCCACTGCATATGTGATGTCGCCCCCAAGATTTCCCAACAGTGGTATCAGAGCCAGGTTGTTCGTGCGATAGATTGGTTTTTAACTACATGTGTTGTGTTTTGGAGAAACTTTTGATATCAAAATTGTTGACACAAAAGCAAGGAAGGGCAGCAATAGTTGCTGCCCTTGATCTGCATGCTTACAGCCACCTGCAGTGGCAGCCGCAGCTAGGTAGCACAGCACAGACGCATGCACAAGTGGCCGGCGGCCTACTTGTAGCAAGCTTGTGGCTGGCAGGGCTAGCAGCTCATGGGTAGAGGCACTTGCAGGCGTTATACCCGCGGGCAAAGGAGCCATGGGGCAGCGGCGCTTGCGACTGTTTCTCCTACGGGGTGAGGCACCATAGGGCAGCGGCGCCTACGGCTGTTGCTCCCACCAGCAAAACCCCGCCGTAGGGGCGGCCGCCCGGTGGGGCATGTCACACCCCACCAAATTTTTATATTATAATTCAATAATAATTCATTCTAGGATCCGATCACACATTTGAGGACATTAAGAAAACATTCAAGTCATTCACATCTATAATTCCCCAATTCATAAAACCAGTGCTGTAGTTTAAAATCATATACCATATCACTTAATGATGCATAGAATCCAAAACCAACTCATCTAAACCATAACCACATCATAAATCTATAGTTGTGGGAATCTATACAATCACAAAATCTAATGTTTACCACATTTTCATATCATTACACAAATTAGCTTAACATTCCTAAAATCCCGATATAAGGGGTACTTTTCAAATATTTACAAGATACATCAATCTAGATTTGTCGTTGAGACACACAAAAGGAACTTATACAATATCAACTTATCAAGTATGAAAGATTTGCTCCAAAACCTTCTAGCTTTCCACTATCGAAGCTCAATTTAAATATTCTAGCAAGCGACAAGCTATCTTGAAAAATTTATATAGTAGAGCTCAACAAGCGACTAACGATCAATGGCAGATAAATCATTTTAGAGCATATCAATGGCATATGATGCATATCCATGACATATGGAATATTTCAAAGCATATCAAAGACGTAAGGAACATTTCGGATATCAATGATATATGAAATATTTCGGAGCATATCAAGGAACAAATACGAAATAAAAGCTCAAACGTCACATATAACGTTGTATACATTTCATTCCTATCCAAAGCATAGATAGAAGTATATAACCAAAGCTTTGGATATCATATCAAGCAAATAGAAAGTGAAGTGGTATATCAAACATAATATGGTCCATCCATTTTTGAATGACCACCAAACATAATCTAGAGCATCGTGGGCTCTAAGCACATACTCTTTACCATTTCTGGCAAAGGTCCAGATAATCCCTTTACCATTTCTGGCAAAGGTCCATATAATCCCTTTGCTATTTCTAGCAAAGGTCCAAATAATCCCACAAACACCAAAGTATAAAAGGGTATTGTGAACAATAAATTGGGACATCGGAAACACATGTGGAATAACGATATGCATGTGCCTATATGAAACATTACGATACAAAAAATGAAGATTACATAACAGATCAGGTATGCAAATACTCATAGGATAAGAGTATACATGAATTCAAAGTAATAATATAAAGCTTAACTGAAGTAAATAATTTAGCTGAAATCAATTTCCAAAGAGACGAAATAAAAATAGGCGAAATCGATCAAAACTCACAGAATTTGAGAGATACATTGCATAAATTGTTTAGATGATCAATTATACTCCAATTTGCACAAAATAGGGTCATTCGAAAGATTTATCAATCTATTTTTTGATAACTAAAGTTTTGTATCAATAAGAGTTTCTAGCAAGGAGTTATAAACAATTTAGTAACCAAAAGTCAGAGAACATTATCTCTATTTCATAGAATTCATAGAGTTGAATTGAACATATGATTTAAAAGGTAATTATGCTCTAAATCATTCAAATCAAATACTTACAGTAAGCTTTATGAGTTTAGTTTCTAATAAATCATACATTGCATAAATCTGAGTTCCCAACAGAAAGTTATAAGCAGTTAAGCAATAGAAAGTCAGAAATTACAGTCCCTGTTTTACAGAATCTATATGGTTAATTGAAATAGAAGTCTTAGTAGGCATTTAAAATCTAAATTATTTAATATTAGTATCCAAATAAAGATCTTTGAGTCTACTTTCAAATGGATTAAGATTTGCCTGAATCAGAGTTTATTGCTAAAAGTTAGATCAGAAATAGTGCATAGAGGTCAGATTACCGAAAAATTATAGATTCATGGCTTTGTATCAAAACGAACGAAAGGTTTGGTGCTAAGCTGAAATCTTTCAAATTATAAAGAATTAAAATGAAAACAGATATTAGAATTTCTATATGAAGGGGTTAGAACACTTGCCTTAAACAAATTTGAGTCTTAAAAGTGTGGAATTGATGCAAAACCTCAAGCCAAAGTAAAGCTTTTTTTTTTTTTCTTCTTCTTCTTCTTCTCTTCTTCTTCTTTATTTCAAACCAACGTTGGCTGCAGCTTCTTAAGTTATCATCATTTTATTTCTCCTGTAATACATTATATTTAGCTAATATAAGGGTTGCAAGGTGGCAAGCATGCATAAAAGGGGCTTAGGTGTCATCAATAGAATAAACATAGGTGGCACCATGAAGTTAGCTAGTGACACATGTCCACTATTATTATTATTATTTTCTTTAAATTAAATCTGAATCTTTAATAAATCATATCAAACTTCTCTTAGGCCCCTAGTCAAAAACTTTTAATATAATATTATTTAATATAAACATAATTATTAAATAATCATCATATTTACAAATAAGCATTTACTAAATTTTCAAAAATGGGGGATGTTACAGGGCAGCACCGCTTCCGGGCACTGCCCCACAGGCAGAACCGCCCACAGAGGTGACGACACCTACGGGGGCACCCACCTGCAGGGGTAGCACCGTTAACGGGCGTGCCACCTGCAAGCAGGGCAGCGCCCTTGCCCCCCACTACACAACTTGTCGCCAACAGGGTGGCGTCGGTAGCGACGGCTGTAGTAGGGGAAAGGGAGAAAGGGGCTTAGGATTTTCTGGGCAAAAGATAGTTATGCCCCTTAGAATTTGAGAAATTCTAGTTCTATCATTTTATCCAAATTATGAAAATACCCCTTAGAAATCAAAAAATTCCCTACATGTCCTTGATTTCAAAAATATTAATTAATTAAAAAGTTTAATTGATTATTATTTTTATTATCTAGTAGTCCTACATGATGATGATTTATACATGTGAT
Source organism: Musa schizocarpa (assembly GCA_900464855.2). Lineage (NCBI taxonomy): Eukaryota > Viridiplantae > Streptophyta > Magnoliopsida > Zingiberales > Musaceae > Musa > Musa schizocarpa. Next base: position 34,598,954 of record LS990923.1, read on the forward strand.
GTATGATGTGTGGACGAATGATCATGGACCGTGTGATGTGTGTACTTGTGATTATTATTAATGGGGCCTGTGAGCGTCCATTATATTTCTCGTTTCTTGTTGGGCCTGTGTGCCTCTGATTAAGTTATAATCAAATGAGGCATAGCGGGAGTGTGGATGTGATAGCAGGACCCATGAGACAGACAATCGTGATGCATGGAGATGTCGACGAAAATGACGAGAACGAGATGGACCATCATAAGGCATAAAGATACACCTTTGCACACATAGATCTTGATGTGAGTGATTAGGCCTACTGGCTCAGGCCTGATCACATTAGATTATGGTCCATGATCAACTAGTGTGATTGCTTTTACACCTACTAGATATATATATATATTTGCATGCGATATAGATATATATTAAATATGTATATGTGTGACATGTCATATTAGGAGACCAAATTCATAAAAACCCCTCTCTTGATAAAATTAAGTTGGTAAATGTGAGGTAATCAGATTGACCCACGTGGCCTTCCATCATTATAGGTAGGGACCGATTCCCGGTGTAGGTTGATTTAGTCGAGTCCCTCGAGGCTTATCTATATCGCGATTCGCTATCTTGCCTACGACATAGAGATGTCATCGGTGACCTGAGGATATGGTATGCTTGGTCGAGTCCCTTGAGGGTATATCATTGAATAAGACTCATCTTGTAATGATAGTGTTGACTTAACTGAGAATCATGGTTGGTCGAGTCCCTCGAGACCATGGTGATTCGGAGGCCGAACAGGACGGGAATCATAAGAAGTTGTGATCGGCAAGAGTTGCCTACCTTTTGGGCTTAGTGTGATTGGTCGAGTCCCTCGAGGTTACACTAAGACGTTGATTGGATCTTGATCCCCACTAGAAGTCTGTCGGAGATTTCCATTTCACATGCTGAGGGTGTCACGTGACTTGCCAGTAAAATAGTGGGAGCATATTCAGATAGAAGTCCATATATTGATTGTTTATTTTTTGTAAAATCTGCATGTTATTCATTTCTACTCCATCTTTATTTTTAAAAAATGTCACTTTCAAATCCCTTACATGCCATACTTGATGTCAACCGTCTCACTGGTCCAAATTATATGGATTGGCTTCGTAACTTGAGAATTATTCTCATGACGAAGAAAATCATGTACGTCCTTGATACAGTGATTGATGCCTATCCCCGAGGAAGAGGCAAGCGAGGATGAGATCGCTTACTATGTAAAGTACATTGATGACTCCACTCTTGCTCAATGTTAAATGTTAGTGAAGAAAATAATAGAAGATAAGAAAAATTATTGTAAAAGCTTTATTGAAGAAGAAATGAAGAAGCTTTATTGAAATAAGTTTAGCTTAAATACATTAACATATCCCTCTCCTATTTATACAGATTAAGAGAGAGGATTTTCCTCAATAGAATAGAGGATTTCCCTCAACAGAATAAAGAGATTTCCTCATATAGTTGGGGAAATTATATCTTCTATCATGCCCCCGCAAGATGATGCTCCTGTCAAGGATACCAATTTTGGATCGATGTAAATAATGATTTACGAGTCAGAGGCTTCGTGAGTAGGGCAAAAGCAGATCATTGCTTATGTTGTTGTTGTTGTTGTTGCGACTGCGACGGCGATGACTGCAGTAGAGGAGAAAGCTATAGTAATAGAAAAAGTTATAAAAATGCTGTAGCAAAGGAATAAGCTGCAGTAGAAGAGGAAGTTGCAGCAGAGGATGAAGTTGCAGCGATACTATAGCAGAGGAGGAAGCTACAGTAGAGGTGCAGCAAAGGAGAGAGAAGAAAGTTGCAATAGAGGTACAATAGAGGAGGAAGCTGTAAAAGAAGAGGAAGCTGCAACGATGCTACAATAGAGAAGAAGGCTACAACAAAGGAGGAAAGGAGGGGCAATGCTGGTGAGTGTAGCACTAGAGACGCCACAGCGGAACGGAACGAACTTTGGTGCAGAGTGGTAGTGGAGAAGATAGTTGTTGTTCGCCGAGGAGGAAAGATTTATCGTACCGATGGCCTAACGATGGAAAAGCAATAGTAGAAAGCTTTTTCTTTTATCGTTGGAGGTGAAGAAGCAACATATGAGTCAACAGCGAGAAGAGAGCTTGCTCTAAGCAAGTGGCTCTAATACCATGAAGAAAAAAATAGAAGATAAGAACAATTATTGTAAAAGCTTTATTGAAGAAGAAATGAAGAAGCTTTATTGAAATAAGTTTAGCTTAAATACATTAACATATCCCTCTCCTATTTATACAAATTAAGAGAGAGGATTTTCCTCAACAGAATAGAGGATTTCTTCAACAGAATAAAGAGATTTCCTCATATAGTTGGGGAAATCATATCTTCTATCAGTTAGGCTCTATGAGTCCTAAGTGATAGAGACAACAAGAAAAGATGGATGCTAGATCTATTCTTCTACAGGTCCGTAAATTATTTAAGGAACAGGGAAGGACTCAACAATATGAGATATCCAAGAGCCTTTTCCGTGCTAGGATGATTAAGGGACATCGGTTCATAACCATGTCCTAAAGATGATTGAGTGGATAGAGAAACTCAAAGGTCTAGGAATGTTCCTAGAGGATAACTTGTGTATGAACATTGTGCTTCAGTCTCTATCAGATTCCTTTTTATAGTTCATAATTATTTTAATATAAACAAGCTTGAGGTGACTCTCCCAGAGCTTCTCAATATGTTGAGAGAGGCAAAGAGCACTATCAAAAAGGAGAAGCCAATTCTCTACACTGGAGAGACCAAAAAGAAAATAAAAGCAGAAAAGTCACTTAAGAAGGGCAAGGCTAAGGGCAGACCAGGTAAAGCAAAGGTTGCTAAGAAAGACCCGGTAAAGGACAAAGGCCAATGCTTCCACTATGGCAAAGATGGGCACTGGAAGAGGAATTGCAAAGAGAATCTTGTAGAGCGGGAGAAACAGAAGCTTGGAGAAGGTTAAGGTACATTCATGATCAGTCTCCATTTGTCAAACTCTTATGATAACACATGGGTATTGTATACCGGTAGTTTTGAATCTCATATTTTGATGATGAAACCAATTGATAAATATTTATAATTTAATCTATATTTTGATTGACATAGGATGCTTCGATCAGGATGAGATAATTAAAGCAAGAAGAATCATGTTGGGTATGGGGAAAACATGTTAGAAGATTGGACGTAGGGTCGGGGGATCGGTCGACATATCGATAGAAGGCTTCGGGCCATGGATTCGGGCATCGGGCCAAGAAGAGTGGATATTGCACTAAGGATATCGGAGTTGCGGAGTCAACTGGCCGATTGGGCAATAGGGCGCAAGAGAGGACGATGCGCCGAAGAATCAGATAAAGCATCGAGGGACCAATGACATGTTGACGAACATGATTAATGCTTGTATTAATTGTCTAGATCAAAGTATGTTTTACATTTGCAGGATTAACTACGATAGCAAGGCATGAATCAAAATGAAGTCCTAGATTCAAGGAAACAATTTCGTTGGGAGTTCAAGAGTTCGTCGGAAGTTTGGACGTTCGTCGAAAGTTTTGTTGGAACTAGCCGAGAAGTCTCGGAGCTTGCTAGAGAAGCTCATCAAAACTCACCTGGAGATTCCAGTAAAGTCAAGGAGCTTATCGGGAATCTACTAGAACATTACTGGGAGATCATCGGAAGTTCATCGGAAGATCGCTGGAAGCACGCCAGAAGAAACCAAGACCTAGGGACTTGTTTAGCTAAGGTATGCCTTAGATTTCATAGTTAGCACGTAATTGGGATTGGAATTGGGCCAACCCAATTAGGGGCCAGTTGGTGTTGAATCTCATATTTTGATGATGAAACCACTTGATATGTGTTTATGTTCTAATCTATGTTTTGAGTGACGCAGGATGCTTCGATCAGGATGAGATAATTAAAGCAGGAAAAATCATGTTGTGCCGGAGGAACATGTCAGAAGATTGGACGTCGGGTCGATGGTTCGGTCGACGTATCGACAGAAGGCTTCGGGCCATGGACTTGGGCATCAGGCCAAGAAGAGCGGGTATTGCGCCAAGGATATCGGAGTTGCGGAGTCAACTGGTCGATTGGGCAATAGGCCGCAGGAGAGGACAATGCGCCGAAGAATCGGACGAAGTGTCGAGGGACCAATGACATGCCGGACAACATAGTTAATTTCTTAGGATTAATTGTCTCGATCGAAATTTTGTTTTAAGTGTGCAGGATTAACTACGATGACAAAAAGACATGCAGCAGGAGTTGCGCTGGAGTCAAGACTATGATCACGTTGGGAGTTCGAGAGCTCGATGGAAGTTCGAACGGTCCTCAAAGGTTCTGCGGGAACAAATCCGAGAAGTCCAGGAGCTTGCCAAAGAAGTTCGTCCGAACTTGCCAAGTGGATCAACGCAAGTCCAGGAGTTTGTCGGAAGTCCGCAGGAGCATCACCGAGGGTTCATCGAATGATCGACGGAAGCTCGCCGGAGAAGCGATTAACGCACTGGAGCAAGTTCCAATAAATGTCTTCAGAAATTCGTAGTCAGCATGATGATTAAGTTAGAAATGGGAGGTGATCCCATTAACTTAATCTTGTGGCAATTGGGCCGTTGATAGACCCAAATTGGGCCGAATGGATCGGGCCATTCGGACCCAGATTACATGGCCAGAGGTGGCACCACTTGGGTCGACGATGGCACCGCCCAGGGCTCAGTCTCCGAGCTCTGGCTGGGCGGTGCAACCGCCTCTGACAGAGGTGCAATTGCCTGAGCTCGGTCTCTGAGCTCTGGCTAGGCAGTGCAACTGCCCTAGTCAAGCGGTGGCACTGCTTGAGCTCAGTCTCCAAGCTCTGGCAGGAGGTGCAACCGCCCCTCACAAAAGGTGACACCGCCCAGAGGCTTAGTCTTCGAGCTCTGCCAAGCGATGCAACCGCCCCAGTCAGGCGGTGCAACCGCTAGACCCTAGAATTCCGAGAATTGATAGTTTTGAGCTCGGAATTCAAATTGAGTTGGGGCCTATAAATACCCCACTCTTTCAATAATGAAAGAGCAACCAAAAACCACCGAAATCCTGATCTAACTCTGTGATTTTTAGAGCTCAAAAGTGTTGTATGAGTTAAAAGTTTTCCTTCTTCTTTTCTTCCAAGTTTTGATCAGTCAAGAGAGAAAAGAAAATTATGTAAGGGTTGTCTCCTAAGCCCATCAAAAGGAGTGAAACTGTAAAAAGGTGGTTGGCCTTCGCCTATTGAAGGAAGGCCTCAAGTGGACGTCGGTGACCTCGTCAGTGGAGGAAGCCAAAAGTGGATGTAGGTCAAGATTGACCGAACTACTCTAAATCTCGGTTTGCATTTACTATGAGCATGATATCTTTACTGCAAACCTCCTAAATAGCTTACTACCTTCTGCGCATTTATGATCATATTTCAAAGTTCAGTATTTTCCGAATCGGCGTTTAGACATAAATCAGTTTTATCGTACGATCATTATATTTTAGTTTACGCTTACATTCTAATTTCTATCATAACTGCAAACGGCCTTCGTAGACTTGCTTTAACTGCATCTTGCTTGATCACAAGTTAAAGTGATTTATGAATCGGCTTTTCTACCGAAATCGCTCTTATCATATGAACGCAGTTTTAATCATCGAAAGTTTTCCGCTACACTAATTCACCCCCCTCTCTTAGTGCTCTTGATCCAAACAATTAGTATCAGAGCGCGGTATTTCTTATTTCGGATGTACACCCGAGAGAAATGGCTCTTCATTGCTTTAAAGAGGGTTTTTCGGTTGTTCGTCCACCGTTGTTGGATTGGACTACACTTATTGGAAAACTTGAATGTGAGTTTTCTTGATTTCTATGAATTTGGATTTATGGAATATTGTTGAAAACAATTTTCAACTTCCCTCTAAACCGATGAATGAATGGTTGGATTTGGAGAAGAAGTATTTTTCTTTAAATACAAAGGCTATTTTTCTTTAAATACAAAGGCTATGGTTGGATTTTTGTGCACTTGACAAAAATGAATTTAATCGTGTTTTGATGTGTGAAATGGCTTTTGATATTTGGTGAACACTTGAAATCATGCATGAGGAAACTAGTAGAGTCAAAGATTCGAAAGTTAACATTTTATTGCACGATTTTGAGCTTTTTTAAATGCAATCAAGCGAGACTATAGGCGACATATACACCTGTTTCACAGATATTGTCAATAATCTAAGAGTTCTTGGTAAATCTTTTTCGAATTTTGATCTCGTAAGAAAGATCTTAATATCCCTTCCAAAAGGGTGGGATCCTAAAATAACCGCAATACAAGAAACAAAAGATTTAAATATTTTTCCACTTGAAGAACTAATTGGTTCATTGATGACATATGAAATGGTGCACAATGCACATGATGAACATGATGAATAAAATCACCTTCCAAAGAACAGGAAGGATTTGGAACTCCAGACAAATGAATACCACTTGAGTAATGACTCAAGTGATGAGGACAATGATGAACTTGAACTTCGAACACTAAATCTTAATAAGTTTATTAAATAAAAATCTAAAATAAATAATGAACTTGAACGGAGAAAGAGGCCAAAGAAGAGGAAGGCAACGAAGGATGAATCAAAAACTTCCAAAGGTGAAACGGCGAATTGGGCTTTGACGAGCTTCGACTACAAGGTAAGTAACTCAACTCTCTTGAATTATTTTGAAATTGCTTAAAGTCTTTTATGAGTACTTAATTTAGAATAGGAAATAAAAAATTATTTTTTAAAAATTACATCATTTTGTTTTTCTTTTTAGCATCTTTGAAAAATTAAAAATTTGATCATGAAAAGTATATTGCTAAGGTTTCATGCATGTTATGTTTTGAAATGTTGAATGATGTATGCAACATTAGGGATGATAATTATACCATATGTGATAGTGCTTAGGATTAATCCATGCATGTGTATCTTGATGATTTTACACTATTACATGCCTTAATAATATGTTAGAAATTATGTGTTTTGGATACAAAAATATCCATGATCATGAGCATTTTTAACTTCATGATTGAATTTGAAAATCTATAGCAAAACCATGTTCGAATGCATGAAAGTGTTAAATTTTATTTTCGGATTTTCTTGATCCTAACAATTCAATTTTTAGAATCTATTGTTCTTGATGGTTTTATGATATAATTCATTTTTCGATCCTAAACGTTGATGCTTGTTTTTATTTAAAATAAATGAAAAAGCATGCTAACATGAAATCAATCACTTAAAATGAAATACTTAAAAAAGGTAAAATATATTAACAATGGAATCATGAATCTACTTATATTACAAATTTTGTGAACCATAAAAATGATTTATGGTGATTTGAATTTGAATGAGTTTTATCCAAAATCATGATCTTGATTCCGTGATATTTACAAATTAAGATTTATTATGAATTAAGATTTTTTCATTAATCGATCTCCTATGATTTTCTTTTGATTAATTATGAGTAGGTTTTTTTTCAAAAAGAAATCATGTCTTTTGGTATTCACATGTTCTAATATTTCATAATATGATTTTTATGCAATTACTTTCTTCTTGATATTCCTTATGTGGTGATATAAAATTATGCATGAAATACTCTTGATATTATTTTGATACATACAAATGAAAAGTGATGAATATGAATGGTAGGATGAAATTTGACAAGTTAATACCATCATAATTTGAAACATTTATGATTTGAAATTATGCATGCAATTGCTTTTTATTGTGATGATATATGCATATAATGTGTAACATGAATACATTAATATCATACATGAAAATAATGATGAATATTTTGAAAATAAATGAGTATTTCATGCTTTTAGTCTTAATGATTTCTCTTGAACATACTTTTTGAAATCATACTTGATGATGAATATCAAGATATTAAAAGGATATTTTCATGTAATCATGCTTGATGATTTGTTTTACGAAATTTACCTTTCCATCTTAAATGTTGACACTTGTTTTATTAAATGTAAAGGTAAGCTTATAAGAAGCAAATCACATGAATAGAAATTTATAAAAACGAAATGTGATCCTCTATCTTATCGTCTTTTCAATAAATCTATGCTTGTCACGTATGAATTTATTGAATGTGACTTTGAGGATGATTTTGGATTTTACAAATGCTTGATTCATACTTTTGACATGAGACACATTTTAAATATGAATCATGTTCAATGCTTAAATCATGTTACATCTCCATAATTCATTTTGTTCTCCTACATTTATTTACCAAAGAGGAGAATCTTCCGAATGAATGAAATGATACAAATGAATCACTTATTGATATATCTTTTTGAAATATCTTTTTAATGTGATGTTGATATTTTGAGATGCCTTTTGGAATTCATGACATGAGATAATTGAATCCTTGACTTACTCTTTATATGGCTTCAAAATGGATGTTTAAAATCTTGCTTGATGAGTTGTTTTATAAGATTTTGCCTTTACGTCTTGAACTTTCATGCTTATCTTGATTTGGCATATAAAGACTAAGGCATGCTTAGATGAAAAAGAATCACTTAAAAAATACTTTTCCCATCTGATCGAGATTAATGATTTCATGATATTTTGTGAATCTCAAAATTGATTTTGATGACTTGATTATGAGTTTCAAGTTAACGATTTGATTTGAATGAGTTTTATCTAAATCATAATCTTGATCTTGCAAAATTGGAATCACAAATAATATCTTTTGGTATTCATGAATTGATACTCACAATATGAAAGTATTGGTATTCATGACTTGAATTTGATTGAAACATTGCATGCTTAAATTAATCATTCTCCTATGTTTCAAAAATTCTTTAAATGCCTTATGTGATGACTGAAAATTAATTTGTTTTATGATGAATCACGAATCATGACTTGATCTATGATATTGATATATTTTAATCATGATCCTTGGTTGTATAATTCTTTTGCTCTATAAAAAGGATTTGTCGAATGAATCATGTCCTTCTTGAATTTTCTTGATATCATAACATGATTTTGTAATATGGCTTGTATAATGATTAAAATTTTTTGGCCATTGATTTCTCCCTTCTTTTCGGTAATAACATATGGGAGGAAAGATTGCTAACTCAAGACAAATGCTGACTAGCTTGTATTCTTCCCTTCTTTTCGACAAAAGCAAAGGGGAGAAAGCTTTCGCTAGTTAGAACATGCAAAGAAAAGCAAAGTGCAATCTTGCGCAAGAAGCAAGTGTTGAATTGCCATGATTGAACTTAAGAATCTTGCTATGCTTTTGTGCTTATATGTTGTGATGAAAATCTAGCTTCATGTTACAAAAACTTGCATATCTTTTAAAATAGCTAGAGCTACTTCTCCTTTTGTTGATAATAAAGGGGGAGAAATATATGAATTGATACTATGAGTGTCATATTTGAATGAGAAATATATGAATTAATGCTATGATTGTCATATGTAATGTTTGCATCATGTTAAGATATCAAGAACTTCCATCGTAATTTTACTTGATGATATCTTGCCATGTGATGAAATGCTATGATTTGTTGCTAAAATGATGCTTTTTATGTGATGATATGAATCATGATTAAAATTGCCTTAATTTGAATTCAAGGTTTATCTCAATTATGGAATTTTGAAATAAGAATGATTACTCACCTTTGTCATGATTTAGAAATTAACATAAAGGGTCTTCCCTTCTTTAGAAAGGGTCTTCCCTTCTTTTTGACAATGACTAATGGGGAGATAACTAGCATGCACAATTCAAGAAGAAAGCAAAAATTGCACTTCTTAAAAGAGAAGAAATTACTATCTTGAACATAATCGAGAATTGCTAGCTTGAAACATCAAGAAAGTGCAAAAATGTTCTATCTTGCCTATCTCAAGATGCTAAACATGCTAAACTTGCATTTTGCAACGAAAACAAAATTGCGAGATCAAACATTGCAAAGGAAGCAAAAATTTAATAGCTTGCAAACTTGGATATTTCAAGAAGCAAGAGTTACTCTCTTGAACATCTCTAAATTGCTAGCTTGCATGTTCTAAAATAGTACTAGCTTGCATGATGCAGAACTTGCTATCTTGAATATTACCAAAAGTGCTATCTTGTATGCTGTAAAACTTGCATATCTAAAACTTGATAGCTTGAATGTTCTAAGCATGATGTAATACTTGCTAAATTTTCTAGCTTCAAAACTGCATAATGATAATACTTGATATTATGTTTTTCATACAATGAGTTGAACTTATATTACAAACACAAAGAATAGTTGTACTTCTCCTTTTTGTTGATGACAAAGGGGGAGAAGTATGTTGATGACATGACATGTTAATGCATAAGTCAATGCATAAGTTCATGATGACGTGTTGCAAGTATTCATGATGAATATTGCAATGACTTGAATTCAGTTTGAATTCAAGGTTCTATCAATATGGCATATTGATAGGGGGAGTTTTTTCAACTCCGGGAGTTAAGGTTAACTCCGTCATCAAGCGGTTATCGTCATCAAAAAGGGGGAGATTGTTAAATCTCGTATTTTGATGATGAAACAACTTGATATGTGTTTATGTTTTAATCTGCGTTTTGAGTGACCCAGGATGCTTCGATAAGGATGAGACAATTAAAGCACGAAAAATCATGTTGTGCTAGAGGAACATCTTAGAAGATTGGACGTCGGGCCGATGGATCGGTCGACGTATCGACAGAAGGCTTCGTGCCATGGACTTGGGCATCGGGCCAAGACGAGCGGGTATTGTGCCAAGGATATCGGAGTTACGGAGTCAACTGGCCGATTGGGCAATAGGCCACAGGAGAGGACGATGCGCCGAAGAATCGGACGAAGCGTCGAGGGACCAATGACATGCCGGACAACTTAGTTAATTGCTTAGGATTAATTATCTCGATCGAAGTTTTGTTTTAAGTGTGAAGGATTAACTACGATGAAAGAAAGACATGCAATAGGAGTTGCGTTGGAGTCAAGACTATGATCACGTTGGGAGTTCGAGAGCTCGACGGAAGTCCGGACGGTCGTCGGAGGTTCTGCGGGAACAAATCTGAGAAGTCCAGGAGCTTGCCAAGGAAGCTCGTCAGAACTGGCCAAGTGAATCGTCGCAAGTCCAGGAGTTTGCCAGAAGTCCGCAGGAGCATCACCAAGGGTTCATCGGACGATCGACGGAAGCTCGCTGGAAGAAGCGATTGACGCACCGGAACAAGTTGCAATAAATGTCTTCAGAAATTCGTAGCTAGCACGATGATTAAGTTAGAAATAGGAGGTGATCCCATTAACTTAATCTTGGGGCAATTGGACCCTTGACAGACCCAAATTGGGCCGAATGGATCAGCCCATTCGGACCCAAATTACTAGGCCAGAGGTGGCACCACTTGGGTCGGCAGTGGCACCGCCCAGGGCTTAGTCTCCGAGCTCTGGCTGCACCACCTCTGACAGAGGTGCAACTGCTTGAGCTCAGCCTCCGAGCTCTGGCTGGGCGGTGCAACCGCCCTAGTCAGGCAGTGGCACCACCAGAGCTCGGTCTCCGAGCTCTCGCAAGAGGTGCAACCGCCCCTGACAAGAGGTGACACCGCCCAGAGGCTTAGTCTTCGAGCTCTGCCAGGCGGTGCAATCGCCCCAGTCAGGCGGTGCAACCGCTAGACCCCGGAATTCCGGGAATTGACAGTTTTGAGCTCGAAATTCAAACTAGGTTGGGACATATAAATACCCCACTCTTTCAGCAATGAAAGAGCAACCAAAAACTACCGAAATCCTAATCTTACTCTATGATTTTTAGAGCTCAAAAGTGTTGTTTGAGTTAAAAGTTCTCCTTCCTCTTTTCTTCCAAGTTTTGATATGTCAAGAGAGGAAAGAAAATTCTATAAGGGTTGTCTCCTAAGCCCGTCAAAAGGAGTGAAACTATAAAAAGGTGGTTGGCCTTCGCCTATTGAAGGAAGGCCTCTAGTGGACGTCGGAGACCTCGTCGGTGGAGGAAGCCAAAAGTGGATATAGGTCAAGATTGACCGAACCACTCTAAATCTCGGTTTGCATTTACTTTGAGCATGTTATCATTACTACAAACCTCCTCAATAGCTTACTGCCTTCTGCGTATTTACGATCATGTTTCAAAGTTCATTATTTTCTGAATCAGCGTTTAGACGTAAATCAGTTTTATCGTACGAACATCATATTTCAGTTTATGCTTACTTTCTAATTTCCATCATAACTATAAACTGCCTTCATAGACCTACTTTAACTGCATCTTGCTTGATCACAAGTTAAAGTGATTTACGAATCGGCTTTTCTATCGAAATCACTCTTATCGTACGAACGCAGTTTTAATCGTCGAAAGTTTTCCACTGCACTAATTCACCCCCCCCCCCCTCTTAGTGCTCTTGATCCTAACAGTTGAGTCTATGTAAGAACTATGTTGGGCCCAATGAAAAGGCCTAAACAGTGACCCAAGAGGCAACACCATCGTGGCACAGTCTTTGAGATTGTGTTAGGTGGTGGTACCACCAGTCTGGGCGGTGGTACCGCCCCTAGTAGGGTGCCAGGCGGTGGTACCGCTAGTCTGGGTGATGGTATCGCCTAGTGGCCTAGTGCCAGATGGTCGTACTGCCCAGTGTAGTGTTAGTGTCGGACTAACACTAGCGGTGGTACCGTCCAACACCGGTGGTGGTACCGCCCGGACCCAAGAAACCCGAGATGAGATATTTTTAGGCTCTAAGTTTAAATCAACTTAAAGCCTATAAATACCACTCTCATCCCTGGTTAAAACACATAAGCACAGAGAGTTTAAAAGTGAAGAAACGCTGTTGCAATCACTTGAGAAATCCCCTCATCTAAGTCTAAGTTTATAATTCTGTTTAGGAGGAGTGAGTGTTTGTAAGAGTTGTCTCCTAAACCCGATAAAAGGAGAATAAGGGTATAAGAAGGAGGTTGATCTACGCCTATTAAAGGAAGATCGATAGTGGATGACGGTGGCCTCGACGGAAGAGGAATCGGCGAAGTGGATGTAGGTCACGACGACCGAACCACTCTAAAATCTAGTTTGCATTTTACTTTGAGCAATTTATCTTTACTGCAAACCACTTTCATAGGTTACTGTGTTTAATAAATTTACAAACATGTGTTTCAAGTTAAGCATTTCCAAGTTTGGCTTTTATCATACGAAAAGTTTTCGGAACCGACGTAATTTTTACCGCTGCACTAATTCACCCCCTCTCTTAGTGCTGACCCCTTTCCTAACAATTGGTATCAGAGCCTCGTATTTCTCATTTGATTTAGTAACCAAGAGAAATGGCTCTTTTTTACTTTCAAGAGGGTCACTCTCTCATTCATCCTCTCTTTTTCAATGGGACGGACTACACTTATTGGAAAACTCGAATAAGAGTTTTTTTGTTTTCATTGAATCTCGATTTATGACACATAGTCAAATTTGGTTTTCAAATGTCTTCTTTTCCAATGAACCATTGAAATGATTTGCAGAAGAAGACTTTTTCTCTAAATGTAAAGGCTATGAATGCCTTATTTTGCGCCTTAGACAAAAACGAGTTTAATCGAATTTCTATATGCGAAATGGCTTTCGAAATTTGGCATACTCATGAAATCACACATGAAGGCACTAGCAAAGTTAAAGATTCGAAAATCGACTTTTTGATGCATGATTTTGAACTATTTCAAATGAAATCAAGCGAGACTATTGGAGACATGTACACCCGTTTTATGGATGTCGTCAATAGTTTAAAAGCTCTTAGTAAAACTTTTTTGAATTTTGAACTTGTTAGTAAAATTTTACGATCACTTTCTAAAAATTGGGATTTGAAAATAATGGCTATACAGGAATCAAAAAATTTGAATACTTTTTTTTATCGAAGAACTTATCGGGTCTCTAATGACCTATGAAATGACGTGCAATGCATGTAAAGAACTTGAGAACCACCTTCCAAAGAACAGGAAGGATTTTGGACTAAGAACAATCGAAGACCACTCGAGCATAAGCTCAAGTGATGGTAAACATGAACTCCTCACTAAGAAATTTATAAGGTTCATGAAACAAGAGTTAAAGAACAAAAATAAACTTAAAAAGAATGCAACTACTCGCTATGAATGCAAGAAGAAGGAAGCTCTTTGGGAAGAATCAAGCTCATCTGAAGATGAGTAGAAAATCAATAAAGGCGAGATGGCAAATTACGCCTTAATGGCTTTCGACGATGAGGTAATCAAAATGCCTTTCGTTTACTTTGAAATTACATAATGCTTTTCATGAGTTATTTTTAATTTAGTTTAGAATAATTATTTTTCTTGAAAATTACATGTTTAATAATGTAATGAAAATGCAAAAAATTAGGAATCATGCTAGTAATTTTGAAAATGATAATGAAAATTTTATGTTTTATGTTAATGGAATAAAATGTTAGATTTAAATCTAATGATCCTACGTATGTTTTTTCAAGAATAAATAATGTGTACCTTCATGATTTTAGATTTTGATTGAAACTATTGAATCTCGTATTTTGATGATGAAACCAATTGATAATTGTGTTTGTGCTTTAATTTACGTTTTGAGTGACACAGGATGCTTCGATCAGGATAAGACAATTAAAGCAGGAAAAATCAAGTTGGGCCGGAAAAACATGTCAAAAGATTGGACGTCGGGCCGGTGGATTGGTCGACATATCGATAGAAGGTATCGGGCTGTGGATTCGGGCATTGGGCCAAGAAGAGCAGGTATTGCGCCAAGGATATCGGAGTTGCAGAGTCAACTAGCCGATTGGGCAATAGTCCACAGGAGAGGATGATGTGCCGAAGAATCGGACAAAGCGTCGAGGGACCAATGACATGCCGGACAACTTGATTAATGCTTAGTATTAATTGTCTAGATCGAAGTTTGTATTACATGTGTAGGATTAACTACGATGGAAGTAAGACAAGCAGCAGGAGTTATGCTGGAGTCAAGACCATGATCACGTTGGGGGTTCGAGAGTTCGACGGAAGTCTAGACGGTCATTGGAGGTTCTGTAGGAACAAATCCAAGAAGTCTAGGAGCTTGCCAAAGAAGCTCATCGGAACTCGCCAAGTAGATTATCGTAAGTCCAGGAGTTTGCCGGAAGTCCGCCGGAGCATCGCCAAGGGTTCGTCGGATGTTCACTGAAAGTTTGCCGGAAGCTCACCGGAAGAAGCGATTGATGCACCGGAGCAAGTTGCGATATTAATATCTTAAATATTGGAGTTAGCATGTAGATTAAGTTAGCAATGGGAGGTGTGTTAGGACTCTAGCTAGGAGAGTCCTAATTGAGAGAGATATTTTTGTAAAACCTACCTAAGCCGATCCCTATTAAAGAGGTGAAGAGGCCGGCTAGGGTTAGGAGGTTGTTTCTTAGAGAAGAATTAGGAGTTGTAAGGGAATAGGAGTCTTGAGTAGGAGTCCTATTAGGAGTTGGTTAGAAGTAGGAGTCTTGAGTAGGAGTCCTATTAGGAGTTAGAGTTTAGAAGCCCTATAAATAGCCATGTATTTCTCCTCTTTTCATAAGCAATAGATGAATCTTTTCTACAGCCTTTGAATAGCAACTTGGAAGGAGGAACCCCTATAGAGTTCCAAAGAGGTCGATCCTTTAAAAGATCAACCCCAAGTTTAGAATCTACAAGGGTTCTAACACCTAGTATCAAAGCAGCGTTCTTGGTGTCTCGCTGCCCTTCCACAGCCATCCATTAGCCCTCCACAACCGCCCAAAGCAATTCCCACAATTGCTTAAAAGATCGTCGCCAAATTCCGCCGTCATCTCCACCACCTTGGATCATCCTTTGATCTCCCCGTGAATTGCAACAAGTTCTGGTTTCCTACCTTACTGCTACTGCAATTTAGTTATCCTTATTTGAAAATCCCAAAAAAAATATTCTTATATTTCTACATAAACTTTTCGTATAGCACTGTTTTTTTTATCTTGCTACTATGATTTTTCTATACAAATCTCTATGAAATTTTTATGTCATCTTTGACACTTCCTAACAGCAGATTTTCCTTTGGTTTTGTCAAAAAAATCTCAATATAAATTATTGATATTTTATGTCTAATCTGCTATACTTGAAAATCTGTATTGTAAAATTTCAGCCGCATAGCACTGTTTGTTTGATCTTGATACTATGTTGTTTCTTATACACTTAACCCATAGCACCTTAACCCATCTATTTGCAATCTTTTTTGAATGAAATTTCTTATACACTTCATAGATCATCTTGGCTTCCATCTAAGATTGATCTATTGAGAAATTCATCTCTAAAAATGATTTTGTGTTGCTGCAAATTTTCATCGTATACCGCTGAAATGTTTCGACGAGAATTCTGCTATCACAAATTGCACCAATTTCTTTGCTATTATACTGCCGAAATTTTCTTGATTAAATTAGACATCCTTGCTGTCATATAAACTGAAATTTTGCTATCAATTCCCTTCTCAATTCTCTCAAGTTTTTGATGGAAATTACGTCGAGATACTATTGTTTCTTCGATGACAATTCTGCTCTTACAAGACAGCATATACTTGCTGCAACTTCCACTGATTTCTATCAAACCTTTGCTGCCATCTACCATAGATCCAAAACTATCATCCACAGCCCTAAAACTCTACTAAACCACACCCTCAAACTGCACCCAAAACAGTCACAAAATAAGCCTAAATCGTAGCATACATCCACCGATCCACCAACCCTTTCGACCATCACTTCTCTCCTATACATGCCTTTAACCTGACAACAAAAGAGAGATCTTAACATCACATATTTGGAGGCATATACTATGGCATCTGAGGAGGCAATTAATGCTATATTTGAAGCCTTCGAGACGCGAATGGAGGATAAGATTCGGACGCTCTTTATCGAACTCAGATTGGGCAGACCACTAAGCCCCAAGAAATCACATCAAGGAGAGAGCTTTGCCCAATCGCACCAAGCCTAAAGAGATGAGTTCCAAGGGAGGGGAGGCTCTATGACTGACCCCAACTATCCAGACATGAGATTGAACTTTCCTAGATGGGAAGAAGGAGAGTCGATTGGTTGGATTTCGCATGCGGAGCGATATTTCGGTACCACAAAACCGCTGATGCATCTATGGTGAAAATTGCAGCTATACATCTTGAAGGGGATGCCATACAGTGGTTTGATTGGTTTGATCACACTTATGGAGTCCTTTCATGGTGATAATTCAAAGAAGGACTGCTGATCCGCTTCAGACCAACCGATTACGAGAATATTGACGGACAACTTGCAAAGATCCGACAAACCTCCATCATTCAGGAGTACCAAACCAGGTTTGAAAGGTTATCTAATCAAACTCATGATTGGTCTCAAAAACAGCTATTGAGGACCTTCATTGAGGGCTTGAAGCCAGAGATCCGAGGAGAAGTTAAAGCATGACAACCGTACATGCTTATGGCAGACATCTTTTTCGCATGACATCAAGAGGAGCAATTTAACCATGAAGCTTGGAGGACTAGGGTCGCTCCTCAACCAGCAATATTGAATCCCTTAGCTCCCCCTACTGTTGACCAAGTCCCTACACCAAAGAGGTTAACAAGAGAAGAGCTTCAGGAGTGATATGCGAAGGGGTTATGTTGGTATTGCGACAAGCTATGGAGCCGTGAGCATCATTGTAGTAAAGGGAGACTTTTTATGAATGAACTAGGAGAAGAAGAGTTCATTGAACATCCAGAAGAGAGCCTTGAATATGAAGAAAAATATGCAGAAGAAGAGCCACAACCGACCGAAGTTACGGTATATGCACTAGCCGGCTACTCAAACCCACATACGATGAAAGTTGGAGGCCTTCTCAAACAACAATCGATCACTGTTCTTATTAACACAGGCAGTACTAATAACTTTGTAAATAGTAAGGTTGCTGTCCAGATGGCCTTACCTATCGAGAATTGCAGCAGGTTTGATGTTAAGGTTGCCGACAGATGGATTTTGAAGTATGATCGTAAGCGCCCGCGAGTGAAACTATTACTGCAGGACCAAGAGATAATTGCATATTTCTTCCTCCTCCCTCTTGATGATCATGAGGCCATACTTATAATTAAATGATTGATGACATTAGGTGATGTTTCTTGAAATTTTATGCAACTAATTATAAAATTTTACAGTAAGGAGAAACAGGTGATACTGCACGGAAAACGTAGGGGCGACGTAACAACGATTTGCACACAACAAATGGAGAAGGTTTTGCATAAAGCATACAGTGGCTTTTTGGTACAACTTGAGCAGCAAACTAAGGGAGAGCCAATATAATTTAAAGATCCAAATCTACTTCCTTTGCTTGCTGAATTTTTAGATATATTTGACGAACCGCAAAACCTACCTCTTACCCGTCGGCATGATCATTATATAACAATTCTTCCAAGAAAACCTCCAACAAATACTTGGCCATATCAGTATCTATATCTCTAGAAGGATGAAATAGAAAGGATTATAAAAGAAATGCTTGAAACAGGAGTTACTCGGCCAAGTTGCAGCCTCTACTCTTCACCAATGCTACTTGTACGCAAGAAGGACGCAACATGGCGAATATGCATTGATTACCGAGCTCTCAATGGCATAACTATCAAGGATAAATACCCTATTCCAATAGTAGATGAATTACTAGATGAAAGAGAGCACAAATCTTCACAAAGCTGGACCTTCGATCCGGGTATTATCCAATACGAATGTACGAAGAAATCATACCGAAAACCGCCTTTCGAACACACAACGGCCACTACGAATTTTTGCTTTCTTCATTTAAAGGTGGAATATCTTGGGCATATCATATCAGAGGAAGGTGTGATGGTGGACCCCTTCAAAATTGGAGCAATGCAAAACTGGCCTACCCCGAGGAACATAAAATTGCTACATGGCTTTCTGGATTTAACAGGCTACTACCGTAAGTTCGTGAAAACCTATGGAAAGATCAGTGCACCACTCACTTCTCTACTAAAAAATGATACCTTCCATTGGTCGGACAAAGCCTCTGCTGCCTTCGACAAACTTAAGGCGGCCATGACGACGATGCGGGTGGTAGCGCTACCAGATTTAAACCGACCCTTCATCATTGAGGCTGATGCATCTAGAGAGAGAATGGGAGATGTTCTCATGCAAGATGGTTGACCACTCATATACATTAGCAAGGCATTATATCCCCCCTATCAAAACATGTTAACATATGATAAGGAGATGCTCGCCATTGTGCACGTAGCAACGAGGTAGAGATCGTACTTGATCAGGCGATGCTTTTAAATCAAAACCAACCATAAAAGCCTAAAATATCTCTTGGAGTAGAAGATATCTTCCCCCGAGTAGTAAAAATGGGTAACAAAGGTTCTTGGATATGATTATGAAATAACTTAGAAAAAGGGAAAATAAAATGTTATTGTAGATGTGTTTTTATGGCTACCTAAGCAAGCTGAATTTTTGGCCATTTCACTTTCGACTACTGACTTACTTGAGGATATTAAGATGGAATGACAAGAAGATTCGGAGACTAGTAAGATCATAAAAAAATTGGAGGAAGCACCAAGCTCTGTGGCTCATTACAATTGGGACTCAAAAGAATTACACAATAAGGGATGCAATGTGCTTGTGATAAATTCTACTTGTATATTCACGAGCAGATTTTGGACAAAGTTATTTCATATTAAGGGTATTAAATTGAAAAGGAGTATGACATATCACCCACAAACCAATGGCTAGACGAAAGTTGTAAATAGGTGCTTGGAGACAGCCCAAAGCCACCCACCAAATAAGACTACCGAAGGAGAACTCCAGACCCAACCAAGTGTCATTATTGATTGACGGATCGTGACTCGACGATAATGACCCACTACGAAAGTGCTAATACAATGGGCAAACTATTGAATCTCGTATTTTGATGATGAAACTACTTGATATATGTTTATGATTTAATCTGCGTTTTGAGTGACGTAGGATGCTTCGATCAGGATGAGACAATTAAAGCAGGAAAATCATGTTGTGCCGAAGGAACATGTCAGAAGATTGGACTTCGGGCCGGTGGATCGGTCGACGTATCGACAGAAGGCTTCGGGCGGTGGACTCGGGCATCGGGCCAAGAAGAGCGGGTATTGTGCCAAGGATATCGGAGTTGCGGAGTCAACCGGCCGATTAGGCAATAGGTTTGCGAGAAAGGACGATCGCCAAAGAATCGGACGGCGTCGAGGGACCAATGACATGCCGGACAACTTGGTTAATTGCTTTAGATTAATTGTCTCGATCGAAGTTTTGTTTTGATTGTGCAGGATTAACTACGATGAAAGTTAGACAAGCAGCAGGAGTTACCGGAGTCAAAGATCATGATCACGTTGGGAGTTCGAGTTCGACGGAAGTTCGACGGTCGTCGGAGGTTCTCGCGAGAACAGATCCGAGAAGTCCAGAAGCTTGCCAAAAGCTTCGTCGAACTTGCCAAGTGGATCGTCGCAAAGTCCAGGAGTTTGCCGAAGTCCGCAGAAGAATCACCGAGGGTTCATCGGATGATCGATGAAGTTTGCGGAAACTCACCGAAAAGCGATTGACGATCGGAGCAAAGCTGCAGAAATTGTCTTAGATTTAATCAGTAGTTAGCACGTTGATTAAGTTGGAAAATGGGAGGTGATCCCATTAGCTTAATCTTGGGGCAATTGGGCCCTGAAAAGATTGAAATTGGGTCGAATGGAGCTAACCATTCGGACCCCGATTGCACCGAGAGGTGCAACCGCCAGGCCAGAGGTGGCACCGCCTGGGCTATGTCTCCCAGCGAGATTGGGCGGTGCAACCGCCCCCCCAAGAGGGTGCAACCGCCCAGGGCTCAGTCTCCGAAGCGAGACTGGGCGGTGCAACCTCCTCCTGCCGAGGGTAGCACCGCCAGAGCTCAAGTTTCGAGCTCGCGAGGCGGTGCAACCTCTCCAATCGGCGGTGCAACCGCCGAAGCTCGGTCTTTGAGCTCTGGCAGAGGGTGCAACCGCCTCGACAGAGGTGGCACCGCCTGAGGCTCAGTCTCCGAGGTCTGCCAAACGGTGCAACCTCTCCAATCAGGAGGTGCAACCACCTGATCCCGGAATTCCGGGATTTGATCGTTTTGAGCTCCAAATTTGAACTGGGTTGGGGCCTATAAATACCCCACCCATTCAGCACAGAAAGAGCAACAGATCCACACCGAATTCTTGATCCTTTCTGTGATTCTAAGAGCTCAAATTTGTGTAAGGTCCAAAAGTTCTCCTCTTTCTGTTCTTCAAGTCTTGAGTTGTAAAGAGAGGAGAGAAAGGATCTGTAAGTGTTGTCTCCTGAGCTCGTCAAAAGGAGAGAAACTGTAAAAGGGCAGTTGGCTTTCGCCTATTGAAGGAAGGCCTCTAGTTGACGTCGGTGACCTCATCGGTGGAGGAAGCCAAAAGTGGAGTAGGTCAAGACTGACCGAACCACTCTAAATCTCTAGTTTGCTTTTATTTTGAGCATTTTATCATTACTGCAAACCTCCTACAAAGCTACTGCTCTCTGCGCTTTTACGAACAAGTTTCTAAGTTCTAATCTTTCCGAATCTGCATTCAAACGTAAAACGGTGTTTTCGTACGATCTTTACATCTCAGCTTACATTTACGTCTTGAGTCTGTTTATAAGTGCAAACTATCTTTTGCGCTTTTACGAACGAGTTTCTGTGTAGTTTACGTTTACGTCTTGATTCCATTTATAACTGCAAACTGTCTTCTGCGCTTTTACGAATGAGTTTCTTTGCAGTTTACGTTTACGTTTTGATTCCATTCATAAATACGAACTGTCATCTGCGCTTAGACATAAACTGCGTTTAGACGTAAACTGTGCTTAGACATAAACTGTGTTTGGACGCAAACTACGTTTAGACGTAAACTGTGCTTAGACGCAAACTGTGTTTAGACGCAAACTGCGCTCAGACGCAAACTGTGTTTAGACGCAAACTGTGTTTAGACGCAAACTGCTCTTCGACGCAAATTGTGTTTAGACGCAAACTGTGTTTAGACGCAAACTGCGCTTAGACACAATCTGCGCTTAGATGCAAACTGCGCTTAGATGCAAACTGCGCTTAGACGCAATCTGCATTTAGACGCAAACTGCATTTAGACGCAAAACTGCATTTAGACGCAAACTGCGTAAACTGCACTTAGATACAAACTGTGAATCGGCTTTTGCATCATAATAGATTTTATCGAACGAACGCACCTTTCGGTTTTAATCGCTGTAAGATTTCCGCTGCACTAATTCACCCCCCCCCTTAGTGCTCTCGATCCTAACAATTGGTATCAGAGCAGGGTATTTCTCATTTTGGATTTACACCCGAGAGAAATGGCTCTTCAAGAGGGCTTTTCGGTCTTTCGTCCACCGTTTTTTAACGGATTGGACTACACTTATTGGAAAACTCGAATGAGAGTTTTCTTGATTTCTCTAAATCTGGATTTATGGAATATCGTTGAAAACGGTTTTTAACTTCCCTTTAAACCGATGAACGAATCGTCGGATTTAGAGAAGAAGTATTTTTCTTTAAACGCAAAGGCTATGAATGCCTTATTTTGCGCTTTGGACAAAAATGAGTTCAATCGGGTTTCTTTGTGCAAAACGGCTTTCGATATCTGGCGCACTCTTGAAATCATGCACGAGGGAACTAGTAGAGTCAAAGACTCGAAAGTTAATATTTTACTACATGATTTCGAGCTTTTTCATAAGAAACCAAGCGAAACCGTTGTTGAAATGTACACCCGTTTTACGGATGTCGTCAATGGTTTAAAATCACTTGGTAAAAGCTTTTCGGATTTTGAACTCGTTAACAAAGTTTTGCGCTCACTTTCTAAAACTTAGGATTCAAAAGTAACTGCTATTCAAGAATCGAAAAACTTGAACCAATTTCCACTTGAAGAACTAATTGGTTCATTGATGACATATGAAATGGTGCACAATGCACATGATGAACATGTTGAACACAATCACCTTCCAAAGAACAGGAAGGATTTGGAACTCTGGACAAATGAATGCCACTTGAGCGATGACTCAAGTGATGAGGACAATGATGAACAAAACACCCTTCCAAAGAACAGGAAGGATTTGGGATATAGAACATTTGAAGACCACTTGAGCATAAGCTCAAGTGATGGTGAACTTAAACTATAAATGAAACGAAAATTAAAAAGCAAAAAGAATGGAACTACTTGCTTTGAACGCAAGAAGAAGAACAAAAATTGGGATGAATCGAGCTCCTCCGAAGACGAGGAGAAAATCAACAAAGGCGAGGTGGCAAACTACGCCTTTACGCCTTTCGACGCTGAGGTAATCAAAATGCCTTTAATTTACTTTGAAATTACATGATGCTTTTCATAAAGCTTTTTTTTTTAATTTTCTTGAAAATTGCATGTTTAATAATCTTATAATGAAAATACAAACAATTAGGAATCATGCTTATCATTCTAGTAATTTTAAAAATAATCATGAAAATTGCATGTTTATGATAAACAAAATGATTTTGATTAAAAATACCTTATGAAATCATGCTATATGTGGTTGAGAAGTAATAATGTGTATCATGTTAATTTCCATTGTTATTTCTCGATGAAATCATGAATCTATTTATAAATTTTGTGAGCCATAAAAATGATTTTGATAATTTAAAATTGAAATAAGTTTTATCAAAATCATGATCTTGATTTATCAAATTGAATGAATTGAAAATGAATAATGAATTTTCTCTTGAATGATTGTGACTTGTATTCCTTGTATTCATGATATGATTTTTATGCAATTCTTTGTACTCATGAAATATTTATCTCAACACCCAATTATTCCTTTTCAATACTCCTCAAGTGATGATATGAATGCATGAGATATTCATGAATTTATTTTGATGTATGCAAATGAGAAGTTTCGATCATGCATGGTAGGATGCAATGTGACAAATTAATATCATGATGATTTAAAATATTTATGATTTGGAATGATGCACATGTTTTTTTTTTATGTGTATCATGAATGCTTTAAATGATAAATGTTTGGAATCATGATTAAAATGAAGTGATAAATACTGATTTAATGTTCGGTATCATGAATACTTCATTATCATACATTAAAATAGTGATAAATATTTTGAAAATAAATGATTGTATCATGTTAGATGATTTTATATATTGTGCATGATAAGCTATAAGTGGTGATTGAAACAATGATTGAAATAATATGAATGATGATTTGGAATCATGCATACAATAATGAGTTTATTTGTTTTGAAAATGTGCATGTTTTAATTTGAAAATATAATGATGCACAAATAAGATTGATACTAACCTTTGTCATGATTTAAAAATTGATGTAAAGGGTTTTTCCCTTCTTTTTGACAATGACAAAAAGGGAGATAGCTAGCTTGCACAATTCATGAAGAAAGTAAAAATTGCACTTCTCAAAAGAGAAGAAATTGCTATCTTGAACATCACTAAGAAGTGCTATCTTGCAGATCTCAAGACACACAAATGCAATCATGCAAAATTTGTAATTTTGCACATCATTAAAATTTATGATGCTTTGGTGATTATGCATGTTCTAAAATGTTATAAAATTCACTAGCTTCCATAATGTAGAACTTAGCTATATTGAACATCACCAAGGAATGCTATCTTGACTATCTCAAGAAGCAAAAAGTTAACATGCACATCTAGCAAAACTTATATTTCAAGAAGCAAGAGTTGCTTTCTTGAACATCTCAAAATTGCTAGCTTGCGGGTCTTAAAATGTAGAAATTTTTTGCTAGCCTGTATATGGTAAACTTGCTATCATACCACCATGATGATGAGCATCTTCATGATTATATTTGAAAAACTATGGCAAAAATATGTCCGAATGATTAAACGTGTTAAAATTATTTTAGGATTTTTTTGATTAAATGATCAAATCACTTGATTGCCATAATGACTTTACACAATTACTTGCCATGTTGGAAATTATGTGCTTGAATACAAAAATTTCCATGATAATAAGCATGTTTTACCTTCATGATTGTAATTGAATATCTCTAGTAAAACCCTGTCCGAATGTATGAAAGTGTCAAATTTCATTTTTGGATTTTCTTGATCCTAACAATTGGATTTTCTTGATACATTATCCTCTTCCGAATTTAACAAGCATATGTCATATCAAGTTTAATTCACATCATTGATTTTTGACATATGGAATCATCTAGCAAATGCACTTATCATGTGAAAAATATTTTTCGAAAAACATATTTGATGATTCCCTCTTATAAAAGGAAGATATTTTTACATACAAAGATTTAACTCACTTACATATCTTAATCCTTGCAAAAATGAAGTGTGCTTTAATATCTTATCGATTTGAACTTCACATATGGCTTTCCTCCTTCATGTAAAATGATAACAAATAAAAAGGAAGACGCAATAAAAGCTATCTCCATGTCATGTTTTCCTCGAGATGTTTGCATTACTGGTATCCTATCACTCACTGTTGGAAAATGACATGAACCAACTTATGGCATCGCACTTATATTTAAAATTTGCTTATATCGTTCTCCTTGTTGTTGATGACAAAGGGGGAGAAATATATGAATTGATATGTTTGCTATCACTAATGGTTGCTATGGTTGCTATCACTAATGCTATGATTAGGCCATACTTGCATCACCAAGAAATATATGATTGCTATCATTGCTATATGCCCTGTATCAAGATATCAAACATAAATTTGCATCGTACGAGCTGATATCTTACCATGTGATGCAATGCTACACTTGCTAAAATATTTGAAATGTGTACATCATGAAATGATATCAAAATCTTGCTTCACAGCTTTACATGTCGATATCATGCCATATGATGAAATGCTACAATTGATAAACACTTGAAATAGTTGCGTTACGATATCAAAAGCTAACACTGCAAAGGAAGCAAAAATTTGCTAGCTTGCAACTTGCATATTTCAAGAAGCAAGAGTTGCCTTCTTAAATATCTCTAAACTGCTAGCTTGCAAGTTCTAAAATATTGTAATATTGCTAGCTTGCATGTGCTATCTTGTATGCCGTAAAACTTGCATATCTAAAACTTGATAGCTTGAATGTTCTAAGCATGATGTAACATTTGCTAAATTTTCTGGCTTCAAAACTGCATGATGATAAAACTTGATATTACATTTTTCATGCAATGAGTTAAACTAATATCACAAACACTTGATTGTGGTACTTCTCCTTTTGTTGATGACAAAGGGGGAGAAGTATGTTGATGACATGACATGTGATGCATAAGTTTATGCATATGTTCATGTTGACGTGTTGCAAGTATTCATGATGAATATTGCAATGACTTGAATTCAGTTTGAATTCAAGGTTCTATCAATATGGCATATTGATAGGGGGAGTTTGTTTAAACTCTGGGAGTTAAGGTTAACTCCGTTTATGATGACATGTTGCTTAGATTTTTGAATCTAAGAGTTTCTATCAATATGACATATTGATAGGGGGAGTTTGTTTAAACTCCGGGAGTTAAGTTTAACTCCGTCATCAAGTGGTTGTCATCATCAAAAAGGGGGAGATTGTTGAATCTCGTATTTTGATGATGAAACTACTTGATATATGTTTATGATTTAATCTGCGTTTTGCGTGACGCAGGATGCTTCGATCGAGGATGAGACAATTAAAGCAGGAAAATCATGTTGTGCCGAAGGAACATGTCGGAAGATTGGACGTCGGGCGGGATGGATCGGTCGACGTATCGGCAGAAACTTCGGGCCGTGGACTCCCGCATCGGGCCAAGAAGAGCGGGTATTGTGCAAAGGATATCGAGTTGCGGAGTCAACTGGCCGATTAGGCAATATGTTGCAGGAAAAGGACGATCTTGCCAAGAATCGGACGAAGCGTCGAGGGATCAATGACATGCCGGACAACTTGGTTAATTGCTTTGATTAATTGTCTCGATCGAAGTTTTTATTTTGAGTGTGCAGGATTAACTACGATGAAAGTTAGACAAGCAGCAGGAGTTGCGCCGGAGTCAAGATAATGATCACGTTGGGAGTTCGAGAGTTCGACGGAAGTTCGGACGGTCGTCGGAGGTTCTGTGAGAACAGATCCGAGAAGTCCAGAAGCTTGCCAAGCGAAGCTCGTCGGAACTCGCCAAGTGGATTGTCGCAAAGTCCAGGAGTTTGCCGGAAGTCCGCAGAAGAATCACCGAGGGTTCATCGGATGATCGACGGAAGTTCGCCGGAAACTCACCGGAAAAAGCGATTGACGCATCGGAGCAAAGCT
The DNA here is from genome assembly GCA_900464855.2 of Musa schizocarpa. NCBI lineage: Eukaryota > Viridiplantae > Streptophyta > Magnoliopsida > Zingiberales > Musaceae > Musa > Musa schizocarpa. Next base: position 34,626,190 of record LS990923.1, read on the forward strand.
GCAGAAATTGTCTTAGATTTAATCGTAGTTAGCACGTTGATTAAGTTGGAAAATGGGAGGTGATCCCATTAGCTTAATCTTGGGGAAATTGGGCCCCTGAAAAGATTGAAATTGGGCCGAATGGAGCTAACCATTCGGACACTGATTGCACCGGAGGTGCAACCGCCCAGGCCGGAGGTGGCACCGCCTGGGCTATGTCTCCCCAGCGAGACCGGGCGGTGCAACCGCCCCAGCCAAGAGGTGCAACCGCCCGGGCTCATCTCGAAGGGACCGGCGGTGCAACCTCCCTCGTCGAGGTAGCACCGCCAGAGCTCAAGTTTCGAAGCTCACCGGCGGTGCAACCTCTCCAGGCCAAGGCGGTGCAACCGCCTGAGCTCGGTCTTCGAAGCTCGGCAGAGAGAGGTGCAACCGCCTCGACAGAGGTGGCACCGCCCGAGGGCTCGATCTCGAAGCTCGCCAAGCGGTGCAACCTCTCCAAATCGAGGTGTGCAACCACCGATCCCGAATTCGGGATTTGATCGTTTTGAGCTCCAAATTTGAACTGGGTTGGGGCCTATAAATACCCCACCCATTCAGCACAGAAAGAGCAACAGATCCACACCGAATTCTTGATCCTTTCTGTGATTCTAAGAGCTCAAATTTGTGTAAGGTCCAAAAGTTCTCCTTTTTTTCTTCAAGTCTTGAGTTGTAAAGAGAGGAGAGAAAGGATCTGTAAGGGTTGTCTCCTGAGCCCGTCAAAAGGTGAGAAACTGTAAAAGGGCAGTTGGCTTTCGCCTCTTGAAGGAAGGCCTCTAGTTGACGTCGATGACCTCATCAGTGGAGGAAGCCAAAAGTGGAGTAGGTCAAGACTGACCGAACCACTCTAAATCTCTGGTTTGCTTTTATTTTGAACATTTTATCATTACTAAAAACCTCCTACATAGCTACTGCTCTCTGCGCTTTTACGAACAAGTTTCTAAGTTCTAATCTTTCCGAATCTGCATTCAGACGTAAAACGGTGTTTTCGTACGATCTTTCCATTTCAGCTTACATTTACGTCTTGAGTCTGTTTATAACTGCAAACTGTCTTTTGCGCTTTTACAAACGAGTTTCTGTGCAGTTTACGTTTACGTCTTGATTCCATTTATAACTGCAAACTGTCTACTGCGCTTTTACGAACGAGTTTCTTTGCAGTTTACGTTTACGTTTTGATTCCATTCATAACTGCGAACTGTTATCTGCGCTTAGACGTAAACTGCGTTTAGACGTAAACTGTGCTTAGACGTAAACTGTGTTTGGACGCAAACTGCGTTTAGACGTAAACTGCGCTTAGATGCAAACTGTGTTTAGACGCAAACTGCGCTAAGACGCAAACTGTGTTTAGATGCAAACTGTGTTTAGACGCAAACTGCGCTTAGACGTAAACTGTGTTTAGACGCAAATTGTGTTTAGACGCAAACTGCGCTTAGACGCAATCTGCGCTTAGATGCAAACTGCGCTTAGATGCAAACTGCGCTTAGACGCAATCTGCATTTAGACGCAAACTGCATTTAGACGCAAAACTGCATTTAGACGCAAACTGCGTAAACTGCACTTAGATACAAACTGTGAATCGGCTTTTGCATCATAATAGATTTTATCGAACGAACGCACCTTTCGGTTTTAATCGCTGTAAGATTTCCCTACGACTAATTCACCCCCCTTAGTGCTCTCTTGGGAGAACTATGATGTCTTGAAGACCAAATTTCCATAGTTCATGAATCGTCAGCATTGAGGACAAGACTGATTTGAAGAGGGTGGGTTTGTTAGGACTCTAACTATGAGAGTCCTAATAGAGAGGTATATTCATATAAAACCTACCAAAATCGACCCCTATTAAAGAGGTGAAGAGGTTGGCTAGGGTTAGGAGGTTGTTTCTTAGAGAAGAATTAGGAGTTATAAGGGAATAGGAGTCTTGAATAGGAGTCCTATTAGGAGTTGGTTAGAAGTAGGAGTCTTGAGTAAGAGTTCTATTAGGAATTAGGGTTTAGAAGCCCTATAAATAGCCATATATTTCTCCTCTTTTCAGAAGCAATACATGAATCTTTTCTTCAGCCTTTGAGCAGCAACTTGGAGGGCGGAACCCCTATAGAGTTCCTAGGAGGCTAATCCCCTAAAGAGATCAACCCTAAGTTTAGAATATGCAAGAGTTCTAACTAGGTGATCCCATTAACTTAATCTAGGGGGCAATTAGGCCCTTGATAGACCCAAATTGGGCCAAATGGATCAACCCATTCGGACCAGAATTCCTACCAAGCGATGGCACTGCTAGGGCCGACGGTGGTACCGCCCAAGAGACTTATCTCCTAGGAATTTTGGGCGATAGTACCACCCTTATCAGGTAGTGGTACCAGCGGTGGCACCGCCCAGGAGACTTGGTTTCCCAGGAATTCTGGGCGATAGTACTGCCCCTATCAAGTGATGGTACCGCCGGTAGTTATTACTGCCAGCGGTAGTACCGCCCCTGTCAGGCGGTGGTACCACCTGAGCTCGGTCTCCGAGCAATGTCAGGCGATAGTACCACCCAGACTGAGTGGTATTACCGCTCAGTGACAAATGATAGGCAGTAGTACTGCTAGTACCCCGGAAATCCAAGAGATACACATTTGAGCTCCAAATTCAAACTAGTTGGGGCCTATATAAACCCCACCCTTTCCTACATGAAAGGACAACCAAAAGCTTGATCTTACTATGTGATTTTAGAGCTCAAAAGTGTTGTAAAGGTCAAAAGTTCTCCTCCCTCCTTTCTTCCAAGTTTTGATCATTCAAGAGAGGAGTGAAAATTCTATAAGGGTTGTCTCCTAAACCCGTCAAACGGAGTAAAACTATAAAAGGGTGATTGGCCTTCGCCTATTGAAGGAAGGCCTCTAGTAGACACCAGTGACCTCGTTGGAGGAGGATGCCAAAGTAGATGTAGGTCATGTTTGACCGAACCACTCTAAAATCTAGTTTGCATTTTCTTTGTGCTATTTATCTTAACTACAAACTGCATTCCTTACTTTACTTCAAATATGTTTCCGTAAGCTTTCAAAGTTATTATCTGCACAAAACGACTTTTACGTCGAAATTGGATTTCAACGTACGAACGCAATTTTAATCGTTGAAAGTTTTTCGCTCCACTAATTCACACCCCCTTAGTGCTCATGATCTTAACAATTAGTATCAGAGCCTCGTTTTTCATATTTGGTTTTAACACCCAAATTGAAATGGCTCTTTTCGGCAACCAAGAGGGTCACTCTCTCATTCGTCCTCCCTTTTTCAATGGGACGGACTACACTTATTGAAAAACTCGAATGAGAGTTTTCTTGCTTTCATTGGATTTGAATTTATGGCAGATAGTCGAAAACGGATTTGAAATGTCTTCTCTTCCAATGAACCGTTGGAATGATTTGGAGAAAAAGACGTTTTCTCTAAATGCAAAGGCTATGAATGCCTTGTTTTGTGCCTTAGATAGAAATGAGTTTAATCGTGTTTCTTTGTGCAAAATGGCTTTCGATATTTGGTGCACTCTTGAAATCACACACGAAGGCACAAGTAGTGTAAAAGATTCTAAAATAAATTTTTTGATACATGATTTTGAAATATTTCTTATTGAACCAAGAGAGAGTATTGGAGACATGTACACCCGTTTTACGGATGTCGTTAATAGTCTAAAAAGACTTGGTAAAACCTTTTCAAACTTTGAACTTGTTAGTAAAGTTTTGCGCTCACTTTCTAAACCTTGGGATTCAAAAGTAATCGCTATTCAAGAATAAAAAAATTTAAATACCTTTTTGATCAAAGAACTTATCGGGTCTTTGATGACCTATGAAATGACGTGCAATGCACGTGATGAACAAAACCACCTTCTAAAGAACAGGAAGGATTTGGGACATAAAACTTTTGAAGACCACTCAAGCATAAGCTCAAGTGATGGTGAACAAGAACTACACACTAAGAAATTTAAAAAATTAAAGAAACAACAATTTAGGAACAAAAAGAATGAAACTACTTGCTTTGAACGCAAGAAGAAGAACACAAAGTGGGATGAATCGAGCTCCTCCGAAGACGAGGAGAAAATCAAGAAAGACGATGTGGCAAACTACGCCTTAATTGCTTTCAATGATGAGGTAATCAAAATCCCCCTAATTTATTTTGAAATAACATGATGCTTTCCATGATGCATTTTCTTTCTTATTTTGTTTAGAAAATGATTTTTAATAATTACGTGCTAAAAAAAAGAAAATGTAAAAATTATAATCATGCTAGTAGTTTTGAAAACAATCATGAAAAATATATATTTTATGATAAACAAATAAAATGATTTTGATTGAAAAAATGAAATCATGCTATATGTGGTTAAGAAGTAATAATGTGTATCATGTTGATTTCCATTGTTATTTCTCGATTTTGATTAAATAAAATAATGTTTGATTTGAAGAAATGCATAATGATGTAATATTAAATATTTTGATACCATGATTGACAATTTTATGCATGAGATTTTAAGTTATACATGATGATAAGCATGTGTTATTTTCATTAGTGTATTTGAAATATATATGGCAAAAATATGTCCAAATGTATGAACTTATTAAAATCATTTTTCAGACATTCTTAATTCATTCACTTAATTGCTATAATGAGAACTTTACACTATTACATGCCTTAATAACATGTTGGAAATTATGTGTTTTGGATACAAAAATTTCCATGATCATGAGCATGTTTTATCTTCATGATTGTGGTTGAAAATCTATAGCAAAACCATGTCCGAATGCATGAAAGTATTAAATTTCATTTTTGGATGTTCTTGATCCTAACAATTCATTTTTGAAAATCTATTGATCTTGATGGTTTTATGACAAAATTCATTTTTGGATCCTAAAAGTTGATGCATGTTTTTATTTAACATAAATGAAAAAGCATGCTAACATGAAATCAATCACTTAAAATGAAATTCTTAAAAATGGAAAAATATATTATCAATGAAATAATGAATCTACTTATTTTATGATTTTGTGAACCATAAAAATGATTTTGATGATTTGAATTTGAGATGAGTTTTATCAAAATCATGATCTTGATTTCTTGGAATAATATGATATTTCCTTTGATGAACATTTCAATTATTTAAAAGGAGATTTGTCGAAATGATTCATGGAATTTTGGATTCATGACTTGGTCCTTCATTTGTTTATGAAATGGTTGAAATCTTTGTATCTTTGAATTTTTCCCTTCTCCTTTCGATTTTTGAATTTTTGTATATTATATGTTGAAGATTTGAAACCATATTTTGATATCATGCATACCCAAGAAATGTTGATTTGATAAATTGAAGGAATTTAAAATGAATGATAATTTTTCTCTTGAATATAACTTGTGATTTTTTTATGAACCATCATTTTGATTTCTCGACATTCGATACATGAGATTTTATTATTAATCAAAATTTCTCATTAATCGATCTCCTACGATTCTACTTGATATTTTTTTAAGAGCAGATTTTCTAAATGAATCATGATTTTTCCTTGTGAGTTGTTGGATTTATTACTTGATTTTCTTTTAAAACAAGATCTCTTCTTTATACTCCTATGATTTTTCTTGATATTTTATTTAAAGAAGATATTTACTATATGAATCATGTCTTTTGGTATTCAAATGATTTTATCATTCATGACATGATTTCCTTATATTTATGGCTAGCATGGGTTGAAATGTTTTGGAATGATGCATGCAACACTATGTTTTTCCCTTAGATAAAAATGAATGCAACACTTTGATTTTTTTTTTAAATAATATGAAAATCAATAATTATCATTTTATGATAGAATGATGATTTGGAATCATGCATGTAATGATAATATTATATTTTATATACATGATGATTTGGCATTATGCATGCAATACTTTAACTTATGATAATGATGCATGCAATGATGAAATATTCATGATAAAATAATTATTTTAACATTCACGACTTGAATTTTCATCAATGCTATTTACCTTTGTTATGATTTAGATATTTACGTAAAGGATCTTCCCTTCTTTTTGCTAATGACAAAGGGGGAGAAAGAGTTGCTAATATGCATATCTCAAAATAAAAGATGCTAGCTTGCACAATACAAGAAGAAAGCAAAAATAGCTAACTTGCGTATTGCAAAGAAAGCAAAAATCGCACTTCTCAAAAGAGAAAAAGAACTTGCTATATTGAACATCACCAAAATTGCTATCTTGCCTATCTCAAGAAGCAAAATATGCCAAACTTGCACACCTAGCAAAATGTACAAACTTGCATATTTCAAGAAGCAAGGCTTTCTTGAACTTCTAATTTGCTAGCTTGCATGATGTAGAACATGCTATCTTGCTACCTTGCATATCTACAATTTGATAGCTTGAATGTTTTAAGCATGATGTAGCACTTGGTAAATTTTCAAGCTTATAAATTGCATGATGATAAAATTTGATACTATTTTTTCATGCAATGATTTGAATCTATATATCCAAACACTTGGTTATGGTACTTCTCCTTTTTGTTGATGACAAAGGGGGAGAAGTATGTTGATTATATGTCATGATTTTATCATGACATGTTGCTTGGATTTTTTAATCCAAGAGTTTCTATCAATAAGCCATATTGATAGGGGGAGTTTGTTTAAACTCCATGAGTTAAGTTTAACTCCGTCATCAATTGGTTATTATTATCAAAAAGGGGGAGATTGTTGAATCTCATATTTTGATGATGAAACCAATTGATAATTATGTTTATATTTTAATCTACGTTTTGAGTGACGCAGGATGCTTCGATCAGGATGAGACAATTAAAGTAAGAAAAATCATGTTGGGCCGGAGGAACATGTCAGAAGATTGGACATCGAGTCAGTGGATCGGTCGACACATCAACAGAAGGCTTCGGGTCATGGATTCAGGCATCGAGCCAAGAAGAGCGGGTATTACACCAAGGATATCAGAGTTGCGAAGTCAACTAGCCGATTGGGCAATAGGCCGCAAGAGAGGATGATGCGCCGAAGAATCGGACGAAGCGTCGAGGGACTAATGACATGCCGGACAACTTGATTAATGCTTCGTATTAATTGTCTAGATCGATGTTTGTTTTATATGTGCAAGATTAACTATAATGGAAGTAAGACATGCAGCAGGAGTTATGCCGGAGTCAAGACTATGATCACGTTGGGGGTTCGAGAGTTCGACGGAAGTCCGGACGGTCGTCGAAGGTTCTACGGGAATAAATCCAAGAAGTCTAGGAGCTTGCCAAAGAAGCTCGTCGGAACTCGCCAAGTTGATTGTCGCAAGTCCAGGAGTTTGCCGGATGTCCACCGGAGCATCGCCGAGGGTTCGTCGGATGTTCGCCGGAAGTTCGTCCGAAGATCACCGGAAGAAGCGATTGACGCACCGGAGCAAGTTACAGTATTAATATCTTAAATATCGAAGTTAGCATGTAGATTAAGTTAGGAATGAGAGGTGATCCCATTAACTTAATCTAGGGGGCAATTGGGCACTTGACAAACCCAAATTGGGCCGAATGGATCAACCCATTTGGATCAGAATTCCTGCCAAGCGGTGGCATCGCCAGGGCCGACGGTGGCACCACCCAGGAGACTTGGTCTCCCTGGAATTCTGGGCGGTAGTACCGCCCCTGTCAGGCGGTGATACCACCGGCAGTTATTACTGCCAACGGTGGTATTGCCCTTGTCAAGTGGTGGTACCGCTTGAGCTCAATCTCCGAGTGATGTCAGGAGGTAGTACTACCCAGACTGAGCGATAGTACCACTCAGTGACAGATGACATGTGGTAGTACTGCCCAGTTATGGCGGTAGTACCGCCAGTACCCCAAAAATCCGAGAGATTACACATTTGAGCTCCAAATTCAGACTAGTTGGGCCCTATATAAACCCTACCCTTTCCTGCATGAATGGGCAATCGAAAGTTTGATCTTACTCTATGATTTTAGAGCTCAAAAGTGTTGTAAAGGCCAAAAGTTCTCCTCCCTCATTTAAGGAAGAGTGAAAATTCTGTAAGGGTTGTCTCCTAAGCCCGTCAAAAGGAGTGAAACTGTAAAAGGGTGATTGGCCTTCGCCTATTGAAGGAAGGCCTCTAGTAGACGTCGGTGACTTCGTCGTCGGAGGAAGCCGAAAGTTGATGTAGGTCATGTTTGACTGAACCACTCTAAAATCTGGTTTGCATTTCCTTTGTGCTATTTATCTTAACTACAAACTGCCTTTCTTACTTTACTTCAAATACATTTCCATAAGCTTTCAAAGTTATTATCTGCATGAAACAACTTTTATGTCGGAATCGGATTTCAACACGTACGAACGCAGTTTTAATCGTCGAAAGTTTTCCGCTGCACTAATTCACCCCCCCCCCCCCCCTTCCTCCTCTTAGTGCTCTTGATCCTAACATAAACCATGCTTGATGCCTTAATGAAAATATTAAGAAGTTTGATATCATGCTTAATGATGATGCATGGCTTTGTATGGAAAACTAAGCATGAAAAGTTGATTCACCTAAAAAGAAAAGTGCATGACTACCACAAACAAAATGATCTTGATGGAAAATGCTTTATGAAATCAATTTCGATGATGCATAATGATGTAATTATGTAATGAAAATATTAAATATTTTGAAACCATGTTTTGATGTCATGCATAATGATCACGCTTAATAAATTTTAAAATTATGCATGATGATTTTTATGTAATTTATGGTTTCTTAATCTTGATAGTTTTTATGATGAAATTTATTTTTCGATCCTAAATGATTGATGATATATATATTTTTTCATTTGGTATAAAAAGGACAAAGGCATGCTTGTATGAAACAAACTAAAAAGGGGAAAGCTTTCTCCTTGAAAATTTTCTCTACTTTATCGATTTATCTAAAAAGGAGAGATTAATGAATCTATCTATGTCTTTTTTTAAAAAAATATTGAAAATAATTTTGATTTGACGATTCAAATGTGAATGAGCTTTATCTTGATTTTTCAAGACTTATAACTTGAGATCTTTCTATCAATTGAAATCTTTTTCTCTCATTGTTTCTTCTCGGTATTTTCCTAAGAGGAGATTTAATATATGATTCATATCTTTTGGTATTTACATGATCTTATCTCTCATGATATGATTTATTATTTTATAACTCCTTGTATTTATCACCCAATTATTTTTTCTTGATGAGATGAAATGAATATGATGAAATAAAAATATGCATGAAATATGGGATGCAATGTAATTTGACATTTAGATACCATCACGATTTAAAATGTTATGATTTGTTACTAAAATGATGTATTATAAATGTTCATTTAATGTTTGGTATTATGAATACTTTAAATGATGAATGTTTGGTATCATGATCAAAATGTTGATAAATGCTTAAAAATTTTAATGTCTTAGTATCATGTATGATATGGTCATAATGATGATTGATTTTTTTTTTTGTATCATGCATGGAAAATGAAATATAAAGTTTTAAAATTGTGTATTTTTTAATTTGAAACTATTATGATGCACAAACATATTGAAACAAGATTGATACTTTATATTTGTCATGCTTTGAAAATTGTTGTAAAGGGAAAAAGAGATACAAAATTTTATTCTTCCCTTCGTTTTGACAATGACAAAGGGGGAGATAGCTAGCTTGCACAAGTCAAGAAAATGCAAAAACTTGTAACTTGCCCATTTCTAAAGGAAAGCAAGAATCACTAGCTTGCACACTTCAACAAGAAAGCTATCTTGCATTTGTTTTTGAAATATTGCTAGCTTACATTTTTTTTAAAATGATGTAAAAATTTGCTAGCTTGCATGATGTAAAACTTGCTATCTTGAATATCACCTAAACTTGCTAGCTTCCAATCTCATGATAAGCAACATTGCTATCTTGCTTATCTCAAGAAGCAAAACATGCTAAACTTGCACATCTAGCAAAATTTACAATCTTACAAAAGTCAAAATTTTTGCTACCTTGCATGATTATAAAAATTTAAATTATATTTATTATGCAATGATTTAAACTTGTATGTCTTAACACATGAAAGGTACGCTTCTCCTTTTTGTTGATGACAAAGGGAGAGAAGTATGATCATTTTATGCATGACGACGTGTTGCAAATATTCATGATGAAATTTGCAACGACTTGAATTTAGCTCGAATTCAAGGTTCTGTCAATTTGACATATTGATAGGGGGAGTTTGTTTAAACTTTAGAAGTTAAGGTTAACTCCATCATCAATTGGTTATCATCATAAAAAAGGGGGAGATTGTTGAATCTCATATTTTGATGATGAAATCAATTGATAAGTGTTTATAATTTAATCTATGTTTTGAGTGATACAGGATGCTTCGATCAAGATGAGACAATTAAAGTAGGAAGAATCATGTTATGCCGGGGGAAAACATGTTAGAAGATTGGACGTCGAGCCGGAGGATCGATCGACGTATCGACAGAAGGCTTCGAGCCATGGATTCGGGTATCGGGCCAAGAAGAGTGAATATTGCACCAAGGATATCGGAGTTGCGGAGCCAACTGGTCAATTGGGCAATAGGCTACAAGAGAGGATGATGCAACGAAGAATCAAACGAAGCGTCGAGGGACCAATGACATGCCGGACAACATGATTAATGCTTAGTATTAATTATCTAGATCGAAGTGTGTTTTACATGTGCAGGATTAACTTCGATAGCAAGGCATGAACCAAAATGAAGTCTCGGAGTCAAGGACGCAATTTCGTTAGGAGTTTGAGAGTTCGTCGGAAGTCTAGATGTTCGTCGGATGTTCTGTTGGAACCAACCGAGAAGTCTCAGAGCTTGCTAGAGAAACTCATCGAAACTTGCCAAGAAGATCATCGTGAAGTCCAGGAGCTTGCCTGGAGTCCGTTGGAACATTGCCGGGAGATCGTCGGAAGTTCGTCGGAAGATCGTCGGAAGCTCGATGGAAAAAACCAAGACCTAGGGACTTGTTTAGCTTAAGTATGCCTTAGATTTCGTAGTTAGCACATAATTGGGATTGGGTTTGGGGCAACCCAATTAGTGGCTAGTTGGGCCCATGTAAGAACTGTGTTGGGTCCAATGAAAAGGCCCAAATAGTGACCCAAGAGGGAGCAACGTCATGGCATAGTCTTTGAGACAGTATCAAGCGGTGGTACCACCCTTAGCAAGGTGCCATGTTGTCACAGACAAACTTCTAAACAGGATGTTTGATGTAATGCTTATGTATGTCCGTGTCTTTTAGTATGCTCATGCTTTGTACAGCATGTAGAGGGACGACCGAAGGCTTAATAGTCCCATTTTAGTTAGGTTGGTGGCCGTTTTAGGCTTGTAAATAAAGGTTGTGTCATGTGGACACGTGTGACAGATTTTCGATCTATAATGGATCATTTTACTCTTCGTTATGCAACTGTTTAGAGCTTGTAGAGTCTGTTTGTAATTGGCATTGTCTATGAAGTGTTTTCGGAGATGTTTGCTTGTGGATCCCGAGTGAGGCGTTTTCTCTATCCCGTTCTCTCTTTTGTGGGTCCTAAGGGACCATGGGAGGCTTCAGGGAGGCTGACCTTTGCGGACGGACATGTAAGGGTGTCACACGACTTAGGCAAATCCAACTAAGTCTGTGACAGATGGTATCAGAGCGGGACAAGCACTCATAGAAACACTTAGCATGCAAACGTGGGGGACCTAGCAAGGCTGCGTTGAGGGCAGTCAGCACACGCGCGGCCGTTTGGGGGGAAATGGGCATGGAGATGTAGGGAAAAGAGTCGCTCGAAGGAGCGAGCATCTGAGATTGACATTCAGAGGAATGGCCAACCCTTCGCGCAAGAGGCACCATGAGAACAGACGAGCTTGGAAGAATGCGAAGCGCACAAAGGTTGGGATGGTTGAGTTTGAGCTATGGCTCAACATTGACAACCATACTTGATGGTGCTCAAGGCAAGCGAGGCACTTAGTAAAGGATGAGACCATCCAAGGTGGAATGAGTTGTTCAGCGACCAAAAGAGTTGTGCAAAGCTCACAGAGGTGAGGGGAATTGCTAACTCAAATAATTTGGTACTCATGCATGGGCTTGTATGCGGACGATGGAATATTCGCGGCCATCCCAAGGCGATCGAAACTCGGCGCCATGGAGCATTGAAACTTTCTCTTCGGCATGTGAAGGATACGTCCATAGGAAGCTGAAGTGTGCAACGAGTTCAGCATGTTGCTAGGCCTTGAGTGATGCAAAGGGGGCTGTATTGATGTGGAGTCACAATCTAGCAAGTGTGTTTGCAGGAGGCAGAATAATGCACAGTTTGTTTAGTAGATCAGAGTAGTCCAAGGGGATGGTGATCTCCGAAACGAAGAGAGATGTTGCTCCAATGGGATAGTTATCTAAGAGGGATAAATCCCGACTCTCCAGAGGGAGAATCATGTGGGATGGACCTCATATATTGAGGAGGAGTACCTCAACAAACAATAACTCCACGAAGCTCAATGGACTGAGCAAGCGGTGAGGAGTCGTCGTATGATCTTGTTCGAGAGAATGCATTGGTGGATGCATTGTGAGATCAAGTGGGGGAGTGACCCAAAGCAACACAAATGAAGGCACACTTGGAGTCGATATGGAGATCAGACTCAAGGGAGGGCTGACCCGTGGAATGGTGGGCGCGAGGGCCACCATCGACTCAATGCAAAAACGAGGAGCGGAGCAACTTGGGTGTAACTTGGCGAAGTACCCAAGCCGCATGAAGGGAGCCAGCATATAAGTTGAAACATGGAGCGGAGGCACAATGCTTTCCTTAGATAGAGGTCAAGGACATGAACTCTTACAGAGGCAAGAGTAGGATCATGTTGTTCCATGGGTCCTTCATTCTGACGAAGCAGACTCATCTTGCATGGTGCCAAAGACGAAGGGAGCTTCTGGGCACATGCACCTTATCTCAGAAAAGCATTTGATGGAGGAACTAAGGCGACTCAATTTGCGAAGGCGAAGTTGGATTTAGAAGGCCTTAGCACGGGGCAAGAGGATGCAGAGGCGGGTACTCTTGAAGAATATGCCATAGTGTTGTCATTTAAGTTGCTATAAAGGAAGCAGTGCATAGGAAGATTATGCTGGTAAGGGTAGAGGCCCAGGATCCAGACAATGGTGCACTAATTATAGCGAAGTCGGGGGACTTCGGGAGCTACTAGGCGATGGACTGTCCTAGAGCGGTGCTTCATCTAGGTGTGACCCAAGAGTGGGTGGATGAAGGTCGATTGCCAAAGGAGCAAACAAAATCGAAGGTGGAAGAGACCCTATGATGTATTGGTAGAGGCCACACATGAAGGGTTCACAATTCGAGTTCATCCCACAAGGATCAGAATGTAACAGAGATGTCGCTAGGAGGCGACATAGTGCAGCGGATCATGGTGGAATAGTTCATGGCAAAGCAATACACACAATCTAGTCCCGTGAGGGACTAGATCATACAGAGGTATGATCGGGAGCTACTGGAGGCTCCACTTCGGTGAACAACACGACGACAGGAAGGGCTATGGATTCAAGGTGTGAAGGCCATGGTACCGCAGAGGCAGGTCTTTCGTGCGTGCATCGAATTTTGCATCGGATGAAAACCTTGGTCATCAGCATATGGGGGCTGTGTTCCACCAAGGGAAAAGTTCGAATGCAAGTACCAGTGAGTCCCATGGGAGGGACTTGATCATACAGAGGTATGATTGAAGCAGCTAGAGAGTTGGACTGCTCCATAGCTCATATTCGCTTAAGGGATCCCGACAAGTCAGAGAACAAGGTCGAGTAAGCGAATGTTACTACCAAGGAAGTTAAGGAGAACAGAATCGGTGCAAACCCTACAACGTGATGGCAGAGGCCATGCATGGGAGTTGCAGTATGTCTTTCCATCAACCAAAGGGAGCTGCTTGGAGAACACAGAGGTGTTGAAGCAAGAGGTCGAAAGGGGCGAGGAAGCGACGATGAGTCCAGAGGGACTTAGCTACCCAAAATCAAGCATTAGTTAGAATGGAGGTGGACTCGGAGGAGTACCATAGAGGCATGTCTACTGATTGTGAAAGAAAGGGATGCAGATGCGAGGCAACGGATAGTAGTGCCATGGGCATGGCAGCGCCATGGTACCGTAGAGGTAGGACTTCCGTGAAAGTCATTGATCCCTTGCTCTCATGGAGGGAGAGCGCTTGGTCATGAAAGGGGCCGAGGAGGTGGAGCATGTAGAGGCAAACTCCAAGTACCAAGACAAGGCTGAAGGGCAGAGGCCAAGGAACTTCGTAAGACCGGTGTCAATGAGTTTCTCATCAAAATAGCCGAAAGTGAAGGACTTCGGGTCATGCAAAAGTGCACAACCAAGGAATGAAGTAGGCAGTACGCGGTGCTGTACCTTCGCTACTAAGGGGAGTAGGCGGCAGGGTTGATGGAGAAGACGGTACAATCCCAGAGGCGACTAAATCTATTAGAGAATTACTCCAAGTTGCGGTGAAAACTTCCTGCATTCCAAAAGTTTGATGGCATTGAGAAGGTGAATCACAACAGCTAATTCAACACAAGGAGTGCAAACACTTCAAGTGCTTCAGAAGTGTTAGCAAAGAGCAGGCGAAGGCCAGTAACCAGCTTGATGCATGGAGTACAACCTCGAGGAGGCGGGCGAAGCCAAGTAACCTTTGCCTTCTCAACTCTTAAGAGAATGGGCGAAACCGAGTACCCCAATTCTCTTATCTATCTAGCAGAGGAGCTCTGCATATGTTCAAAGACCCTTCGAAGATAATGGAAGACAATAGTTGTCAAATTCTCACCAACGGTGATCAGTGTTACTGAGAGTAGATTGTCTGCTTCATTTCCCAATGAAATGCCAATCGAAAGCAGAAGTGATGCAAACCTACTTGGATGTGACAACTAAGTGAAAGAAGAGTCCATGAGCAAATTTTGTGGAGGAAGGACCCAAAACTTCAGAAGTTTGTGAGACGGTGCTTGTTAAAAGCTCCAACAAGCATCCACCCAATTCAAAAAGCATGAGGCATTTGAGAGACTGGTGCAGTAAGGATGGTCTTTTCCTTCATTTGGAGGATCCGCAGGAATCAACAAGGATCAACACAACTCAGCCAATCCCACACCAGAGTCAGAGTCATTGGTGAGTTGAAGCAACATGGCGGATCAAAGGTTTGACTACTTAAAAACAATAGCGGAGAGCAGTTGGGAGCCAAGAGGCGCATTGTAGCTAGAGTAGAAGATTGAAGACTCAGCAAAGGCGAGGAGTTGCAGTGTTGGCAAAGGCTTCAACGAGGACATCGAAGGAATAAGTGAGGGAGAATGTCACGAACAAACTTTTAAGCAGAATGTTTGATGTAATGCTTATATATGTCCGTGTCTTTTGGTATGGTCATGCTTTGTACAGCATGTAGAGGGATGGTTGAAGGCTTAATAGTCTCATTTTAGTTAGGTTGGTGGCCGCTTTAGGCTTGTAAATAAAGGTTGTATCATATGAACACGTGTGAGAGATTTTTTGTCTTTAATGGACCATTTTACCCTTTATTGTGCAACTGTTCAGAGCTTGTAGAGTCTGTTTGTAATTGGTATTGTCTATGAAGTGTTTTCGGATATGTTTGCTTGTGGATCTCGAGTGAGGCATTTTCTCTATCCCGTTCTCTCTTTTGTGGGTTGTAAAGGACCATATGCGGCTTCGGGGAGGTTGACATTTGCGGACGGACATGCAAGGGTGCCGCACGACTTTGGCAAATCCAGCTAAGTCCGTGACAAGGTGGTGGTACCATGTTAGAACCCTTATAGATTATAAACTTGGGGTTGATCTCTTTAGGGGATCAACCTCCTTGGAACTCTATAGGTGTTCCTCCCACCAAGTTGCTGCTCAAAGGCTGCAGAAACGATTCATCTATTGCTTATGAAAAGAGGAGGAATATATGGCTATTTATAGGACTTCTAAACCCTAATAGAACTCCTACTCAAGACTCCTACTTCTAACCAACTCCTAATAGGACTCCTATTCAAGACTCCTATTCCCTTATAACTCCTAATTCTTCTCTAAGAAACAACCTCCTAACCCTAGTCGGCCTCTTCACCTCTTTAATAGGGGTCGATTTTGGTAGGTTTTACATGAATATCCCTCTCTATTAGGACTCTCCTAGCTAGAGCCCTAACAGACCCGCCCTCTTCAAATCAGTCTTGTCCTCAACGCTGACGATTCATGAACTCTAGAAATTTGATCTTCAAGTCGTCATAGTTCTCCCAAGTGGCATCTTTTGTTGATAGGTTCACCCACTATATTAGCACTTTAGTAGTGGGTCATCGTCATCAAGTCATGATTCGTCGATCAGTAATGGCACTTGGTTAGGTCTAGAGTTCTCCTTGGGTAGTCATATTTGGTGGGTGGCTTTGGGTTGTCTTCAAGCACCTATTTACAACTTCCGTCTAACCATCGGTTTATGGGTGATATGCCATACTCCTTTTCAATTTAGTACCCTACATTTGGAATAACTTTGTCCAAAATCTACTCATGAAGATGTAAGTAGAATTTGTCACAAGCACAATGCGTCCCTTATAGCTTAATTCTTTTGAGTCCCAATTGTAATGAGCCATGGAGCTTGGTGCTTCCTCCAATTTTTTTATGATCTCACTAGTCTCTAGATCTTCTTGTCATTCTCTCTTAATATCCTTAAGGAAGTCACTAGTCGAAAGTGAAATAGCCAAAAGTTTAGCTTGCTTGGGTAGTCGTGAAAGCGCATCTACAACAACATTCTCTTACCCTTTTTTGTAAGTTATTTCATAATAATATCCAAGAAGCTTTGTTACCCATTTTTGCTACTCGGGGGAAGATATCTTCTGCTCAAAAAAATATTTTAGGCTTTTATGGTCGATCTTGATTTGAAAGCATCACCCGATCAAGTATAATATCCACCTCGTTACTACGTGCACAATGGTGAGCATCTCCTTATCATATGTTGACATATTTTGATGGGAGGGAGACAATGCCTTGCTAGTGTATGTGAGTGGTCGACCATCTTACATGAGAATGGCTCCAATTCTGACTCTATATGCATCGGCCTCAATAATGAAGGGTCGGCTAAAATATGGTATTGCTAGCATCGACTTCGTCGTAATGACTGCCTTAAGTTTGTCGAAGACAGTGGAGGCTCTGTCCGACCATTGGAAGACATTCTTTCAGTAAGGAAGTAAGTGGTGCATTGATCTTTCTATAATTTTGTTAAGATCAAAGCCGCAATAAGTGGGGGGGGGTAAATTAGTGCAGCAAATTAAAACTCGTAAGTTTGAAATCAATTTCATAAATGTGTAGAGATTTCGATTCAATGAAGGATGACTTAGCTAAAATAGCTCGAGTAAAGGAAGTCAAGAGTAGGGAGAATAAAACCGAATAGTTTGCTGCTAAGAAGATAAGTGGTTTAGAAAATTAAACACTCACACATTCAAGGAACACCATAATGTAAAGTGGTTCGGTCAAATGACCTACATCCACTTGCAAAGCCCTCTTCGATGAGGCTCCCAACTTTCACTACCAAATCACTTTGTAGGAGAATGATCAAATACCTCTCTTACAAGCTTTTTACAAGTGGTTCACACCCTTACAGATTTTTCAAAGAGAAAGAGGGAGGCGAACACTTAAGCTATTGAAAACAAGACATTGCTAAAGTTTTTTCTCAATTTCTAACTTCTCAAAAAGGTCTTATCTCTGTTAAGAATTGAGAGGTATTTATAGGCCCCAAGAGGGTTCAAATTTGGGCTCTAAATTTGAATTGTTTTTGGATTTCCTGGTGCTGGCGGGGCCACCACCTGTTAGTGGTGGTGCCACTGCCTACCAATGTCTGACACTGATAGTGTACTGGCGGTGCCACCGCCAGACCTCTCGATTTCTAGGCGGTGCCACCGCTTAGTCCAGCAGTGTATTGGGGATGCCACTACTGGAACTCTCAGGTTTTGGACAGTGCCACTACCTAGTCTGCCAGTGTACTAGCAATGCCACCGCCGGAACTCTCGGGTTCTGGGCGATGCCACCGCCTAGTCCAATGGTGCCACCACCCAATCCAGCGGTGCCACTGCCTGGACTGTTCCAGCTCACTAGTTGGGCTCCAAACTTGGCCCAAACTAGTCTAAACTCGGGCCCAATTGGCCACTAACCCCAGTTAGAAGATTAAACCTTAATCCTAACCCTAATTATATACAAACTATAAAATTAAGACATAGTCCTAAGCAAAATTTTAAGCGACAATGTCGAGTTTCGTTCCAGCGAGCTTTCCGGCGAACTTCTAGTGGACTTCTGATATACCCTTGGATTTCTTCTAACGGACTCCCAGTAGACTCCCAGTCTTGTGGCGAGTTCAACGAATCTTTGGCAAGTATCCAAACCTTCTCAGCGATCTCCGCGAACCTCCGACAATCTTTCCGACGGACTTCCGAAAACTTTGACATGTCCTCGATTCTTTCTCGATTGGTTCCGGTAGCACTTCCAATGATTTTTTGGACTTTCGGCAGACTCTTGAACACCCATCGAACTTGACTCCGGTAAACTTGTTTTATGTCTTCAAGCTATCGTAGTTAATCTTGCACATGTAAAACACCCTTTGATTTAGACAATTAATCCTAAGCATCTAATCAAGTTGTCCGGCCTATCATTGGTCCCTCAACACTTCGTCTGATTCTTCGGCGCATCGTCCTCTCCTACGGCCTATTGCCCAATCGGCCAGTTGACTCCGCAACTTCGATATCCTTGGCGCAATGTATGCTCTTCTTGGCCTGATGCCCGAATCCACGGCTCAAAGCCTTCTGTCGATACGTCGACTGATCCACCGGCCAGACGTCCAATCTTCTAACATGTTCCTGTAGCCCAACATGATTTTCCTAATTTAATTGTCTCATCCTGATCGAAGCATCCTACATCATTCAAAATATAGATTAAAACATAAACACATATTGATTGGTTTCATCACCAAAATTTTAGATTCAACAATCTCCCCCTTTTTGATGATGACAACCAATCGATGATGGAGTTAACCTTAACTCCTGGAGTTTAAACAAACTCCCCCAATCAATATACCATATTAATAGAAACTCTTGGATTCAAAAATCCATGCAACATGTAATGATAAAATCATGATATATAATCAACATAATTCTCCCCCTTTATCATCAACAAAAAGGTGAAGTACCACAATCAAGTGTTTATGATATACAAGTTTAACTCATTGCGTGAAAAACATAATATCCATTTTTATCATCATGCAAGTTTGCTATCATTATAGATATACATGGTAGTACGATAGCAAGTTTACAATATATAAGCTAGCAAAAAATTTTCAACATTTTAAGACATGCAAGCTAGCAATTTGGAGATGTTGAAGAAAGCAACTCTTGCTTCTTGAAATATAAGTTTTGCTAGATGTGCAAGTTAACTTTTTGCTTCCTAAGATAGGCAAGATAGCACTCTTGGGTGTTGTTCAAGATAGCAATTTTTTCTCTTTTGAGTAGTGTAATTTTTGCTTTTTTTCTTAAATTGTGCAAGCTAGCAAATTAGCTTTCTAGCATGTTTTGCTCCCCCTTTATCATTGTCAAAAAGAAGGGAAGTCCTTTTATGTTAATTTCTAAATTATGACAAAGGGAAATAGCATAGATAAAAATTCATGAATGTCAAAATAATTATTTTATCATAAATATTTCATCATTGCATGCATCATTATCATACGTTAAAGTATTGCATGCATAATACCAATTCATCATATATATTTTCAAAACATATAAAATCATCATTATATGCATGATTTCAAATCATCATTCATATTATTTCAATCATTGTTTCAATCATCACTATAACTCATCATGCACAAAATGTAAAATCATCTAACATGATATAAACATTTATTTTCAAAATATTTATCACTATTTTCATGTATGATAATAAAGTATTCATGATATCGAACATTAAATCAACATTTTTAAGTATTTATCATTTTATGATTGTTGGTATGAAACATTTATCATTTAAAGCATTCATAATATACATCATATGCAATACATTACATACATCATCATAATAAAAAGCATATGCATCATTCAAAATCATAAATATTTCAAATCATCATGATATTAATATGTCAAATTGCATCCTACCATGCATGATCATACTTTTCCCCATTTTATCATTGTAAATAAGAAATAATAAGGGAAGAACAAAATAATACAAAATATTTCAATTATTTCAAGGCATACAAGCCATAAATCCAATGGCATCATGTCATGAAAAATAAGATCTCTTGAATTACAAAAGACATGATTCATTTTATCAAATCTCTTTTTTTTATAATTAACAAAAATTATAGGTGTACAAAGAAGAGATCGTTGTTGAAAAAAAAATCTCAAGTAGTAAATCCAAGAAATCAAGATCATGATTTGAATACAAACTCATTCAAATTCAAATCGTCAAATTCATCAAAATCTCAACATTACTTTCAAGAGATTCAAAATGGTATACATAGATTTATCATAATAATCATCAAGATCAATAAGATAGAGAAAAATAAATTTCAAGAAAAAAAATATTTTCCTCTTTTTAGTTGTTTCAATTCATATGATTTTATTTCATTTATGCCAAATAAAAACATGTATCATCTTTAAAACCGAAAGTGTAAGATTTATTACGACAAAGATCAATAAGGCACTTTCATTATGGTAAAAATCAATAATCCATAAATTGCAAGATTCATCATGCATAATTTTGAATTGTAAAACCATTAAACATGATTTCAAATCAATATGCTCAAGTTTTTTGTATGAAAACATACATCATACTTAAAACCGAAAATGTAACATTTTATCATGATAAAAATCGATAATCCATAAATTACTTAAAAATCACCATGCATAATTTCGAAATTTATTAAGCATAATCATTATGCATGACATTAAAACATGGTTTCAAAATGTTTAATATTTTCATTACATAATTTCATCATCATGCATCATCATATTTTCAAATTTGACCATGCACAATTTCAAAACCATACATTTCATTTTTCATGTATGATACAAATAAATTAATCATCATTATGCGCATATCATACATGATATTCAAGCATTCATGATACATCATTTTGGCAACATGATCATAGCTTTTCAATTGATGGTATCTAAATGTCAAAGTTCATAACATCCTATCATGAATGATCATTAACTTCTCATTTGTATTTCATGCATAATTTGATTTCATCACATTAGGAACATCAAGAAATTTTAATTGGGTGATGAGATAAATATTTCATGAATACACAGAATTTTATAAAAATCATATCATGAGTGTTTCATGCATTCATATCATCACATGAAGAATATCAAAAAGAATTTTGGTGATGTGATGCATAAATAGTGAACATAAATTTTGAATATCAAGAGACATATTATGATTCTTTTTTAATACTCAAATAGCGAAAAGAAAGAATCATAATAGACAATCTTGATTTATAAAATAAATTTTCAAGTTATAATTTTTGGAAATCAAGATAAAAATCGTGGTTAGATGAAACTTATTCAAATCATCAAAATCACTTATAAGATGATCAAATAGATTCATTAAAGTCAATAAGACAGAGAAAAAAATTATTAAGAAAAATACTTTTCTCTTTTTTGTTGTTTCAATTTATGTGATTGATTTTATATTAGCATGCTCAAATATTTGTTCTGATGTTAAAACCATGCATCAACATTTAGGATCTAAAAATAAATTTCATCATAAAAACTATCAAGATCAATAAACCACAAAAATCATCATGTATAACTTTAAAATCTCATGGATAAAATTGTCAAATCATTACAACTTTATGCATCATTAAGTATACAATCGTCAAGCATGACACTTACACTATTTCATATAAGCATGCCTATTTCATTTCTGTTAAATCAAAACATGCATCATCATTTTTTTAACCGAAAAAGCCATTTTTATTATCGTGAAAATTGATAATCCATAAATCACAAAAATTAATATGCATCATTTCGAAAGAAAACTAATTAAGCATGATCATTATGCATTACTTCAAATCAAACATGATTTTATTTATTTTTAAAATATTCATCATGTTAAGACACACAAGGCAAAGAAATCATTAAACATAAAGGATATTCATCAATCATGGTCTCATTGAGCATAAGGTATTTTCAACCAAAATTATTTTGTTATTTGTTGTAGTCATGCATTTTTTCTTTTTAGGTGAATCTATCTTTTCATGCTTAGTTTTCCATACAAAAGCCATGCATCATCATTAAGCATGATATTAAACTTTTTAATATTTTTATTAAAACATCACGCATGGTTTCAATCAAAATCGGAAATCATCAAGATATACATTTTTTCTTTTTAAGAAAAACATACATATGATCATTAGATTTAAATCTACCATTTTATTCCATTAAAATAAAACATGTAATTATTATTATTATTTTTAAAATTATGATCATGATCCTATTTTTGCATTTTCAATTTTTTAAACATGAAATTTATAAGAAAAATAATTATTCAAAAAAATGCATCATGGAAAACATCAAGTAATTTCAAAATAAATTAAAGGGGTTTCGATTACCTCATCATTGAAAGCGGTTAAGGCATAGTTTGCCACCTTGCCTTTTTTTATTTTCTCCTCGTCTTCGGAGGAGCTTGATTCATCCCAATTTTTGTTCTTCTTCTTGCGTTCAAAGCAAGTAGTTCAATTCTTTTTACTTTTTAATTTTTGTTTCATTTATAGTTTAAGTTCACCATCACTTGAGCTTATGCTCGAGTGGTCTTCAAATGTTCTATGTCTCAAATTCTTCCTGTTCTTTAGAAGGTTATTCTTGAGTTCCCTTTGTGCCATATTATTCATTTCGTAGGTCATTAGAGACCCAATAAGTTCTTCAAGAGGAAATGTTTTAAAGTCCTTGGCATCTTGAATGGTTGTAACTTTTGGATCCCAACTCTTTGGAAGGGATCTTAAAATTTTAGTTACTAGTTCAAAGTTAGAAAAACCTTTACCAAGAGCTTTAAGTCCATTGATGACATCCGTGAAACGGGTGTACATGTCTCCGATGGACTCACTTGGTTTCATCCGGAAAAGTTCATAAGAATGCACAAGAATGTTGATTTTGGACTCTTTCACTCAGCTATTGCCTTCATGAGTGACCTCAAGAGTTCTCCAAATATCAAAAGCTGAATCACAAATCGAAACACGATTAAATTTATTTTTGTCAAGTATACAAAACAAGGCATTCAAAGCCTTTGCGTTTAAAGCAAAAACCTTCTTCTCCGATTCATCCCATTCACTCAATAGAAGAGAAGATTTTTAAAATCCATTTTAGACAATATTCCAAAGCTCAAAATCCATGGAAATAAGGAAGATCCTCAATCAAGTCTTCCAATACGTGTAATCCGACCCATTAAATATAGGTGGACGTGTAATAGAGTGACCCTCTTGCATGTCGGAGTAAGCCATCTCTCTTGGGTATTAAACCAAATATAAGAGTGAGCCTCGTTCTGATACCAATTGTTAGGATCGGAACGACACTAAAGGGGGGGTGAATTAGTGCAGCGGATTAAAACTTATAAGATTGAAATCAATTTCGTAAATGTGTAGAGATTTTGATTCGATGATGGATGAATTAGCTAAAATAGCTCGAGTAAATGAAGTTAAGAGTAGGGAGAATAAAACCGAACAGTTTGCTGCTAAGAAGATAAGTGGTTCAGAAAATTAAACACTCACACATTCAAGGAACACCACAATGAAAGTGGTTCGGTCAAATGACCTATATCCACTTGCAAAGCCTTCTTCGATGAGGCTCCCAACTTCCACTAGCAAATCACTTTGAAGGGGAAGGACCAAATACCCCTCTTACAACCTTTTTACAAGTGGTTCACACTCTTACAGATTTTTCAAAGAGAAAGCGAGAGGTGAACACTTAAGCTATTGAAAACAAGACTTTGCTAAAGCTTTTTCTCAATTTCTAACTTCTTAAAAAGGTCTTATCTCTATTGAGAATTGAGTCATATTTATAGGCAACAAGAGGATTTAAATTTAGGCTCCAAATTTGAATTGCTTTTGGGTTTCCCAGTGTTGGTGGTGCCACTGCCTGTTAATGGCGATGCCACCACCTATCAGTGTCTGACACTGATAGTGTACTGGCGGTGCCACCTTGAGACCTCTCAATAGTGTACACTATTGATAGTCCAGTAGTGTACTGGCAGTGCCACCGTTGAAACTCTCGGGTTGTGGGCGGTGCCACCGCCGAAACTCTCGGGTTCTAGGCGGTGCCACCGCTCAGTCCGGTAGTGTATAGGCAATTACACTACCGGAACTCTCGGGTTCTAGGCGGTACCACCGCCCAGTCTAGCGGTGCCACTACTTGGATTATTCTAGCTCACTAGTTGGGCTCTAAACTTGGCCCAAACTAGTCCAAACTCGAGCCTAATTGGCCCATAACCGAGTTATAGGATTAACCCTTAATCCTAACCCTAATTATATACAAACTACGAAATTAAGACATAGTTTAAAGTAAAATTTTAAGTGGCAACATCGAGTTTCCTTCCGATGAGCTTTCCGGCGAACTTCCAGCAGACTTCAGATACACCCTTGGATTTCTTCCGACGGACTCCTAGTAGGCTCCTAGTCTTGTGACGAGTTCAACGAGTCTTTGGCAAGTATCCGAACCTTCTCAGTGATCTCTGTGAACCTCCGATGATCTTTCTAGCAGACTTTCAAAAACTTTGACAAGTCCCTGATTCTTTCTCGGTTGGTTCCGGCAACACTTCCGACGATTCTTCGGACTTTCAGTGGACTCTCGAACACCCATTGAACTTGACTATAGTAAACTTGCTTTATGTTTTCAAGCTATCAAAGTTAATCCTATATATGTAAAACACACTTCGATCTAGACAATTAATCATAAGCATCTAATTAAGTTGTCCGGCATGTCATTGGTCCCTCGATGCTTCATCCGATTCTTCGGCGCATCGTCCTCTCCTATGGCCAATTGCCCAATCGGCCAGTTGACTCTGCAACTCCGATATCCTTCGCACAATGTCCGCTCTTCTTGGCCCAATGCTCAAATCCATGGATCGAAGCCTTCTATCGATACGTCGACCGATCCATTGGCCCGACGTCCAATCTTCTGACATGTTCTTTCGGCCCAATATGATTTTTCTACTTTAATTATCTCATCCTGATCGAAGCATCTTGCATCACTCAAAACGCAGATTAAAACATAAACACATATTGATTGGTTTCATCATCAAAATCTGAGATTCAACAAGTTTTTCACGAACTTGCGGTAGTAGCCTGTTAAACCCAAAAAGCCATGTAGCAATTTTATGTTCCTCGGGGTCGACCAGTTTTGCATTGCTCCAATTTTGAAGGGGTCCACTACCACACCTTCCTCTGATATGATATACCCAAGATATTCCACTTTCTATTGAAGAAAGCAAAAATTTGTAGTGGTTGTTATGTGTTCAAAAGGTGATTTTCAATATATCTTCTTCGCACACTCGTATTTGATGATACCCGGATCAGAGGTCTAGTTTTGTGAAGATTTGTGCTCTCTGGTCCAGTTTTGTGAAGATTTATGCTCCCTTTCATATAGTAATTCATCTACTATTGGAATAGGATATTTATCCTTGATAGTTATGCTATTGAGAGCTCAGTAATCAACACACAATTGCCATGTTCCGTCCTTCTTTCGTACGAGGAGCACCGGTGAAGAGTAGGGGCTACAACTTGGCTGAATAACTCCTATTTTGAGCATCTCTTTTATAATCCTTTCTATTTCATCCTTCTAGAGATGTGGATACTGATATGGCTAAGAATTTTGTTGGATATTTGCTTGGAAGAATCATTATATAATGATCATGCCGACTAGTAAGAGGTAAGTTACGCGGTTCATCAAATATATCTGAAAATTCAGCAAGCCAAAGAAGTAGATTTGAATATTCAAATTTTGTTGGCTCTCCCTTTGTTTGCTGCTCAAGTTGTACTAAAAAGCCACTGCATGCTTTATGCAAAACCTTCTCCATTTGTTGTGTACAAATCGTCGTTACATCGCCTCCACGTTTCCCGTGCAGTATCACCTGTTTCTCCTTAATATAAAATTTCATAATTAGTTTCATAAAATTCCAAGAAATATGCAATTATCTCTTAGTCTTGTAGCAAAAGTTTCACTCACGGGCGCCTACGATCATACTTCAAAATCCATCCATCGGTGACCTTAACGTCAAACCTACTGCAATTCTCGATAGGTAAGGCCATCTGGATAGCAACCTTATTGTTTAGGAAGTTATTAGTGCTGCCCGTGTCGATAAGAATAGATATTGGTTGTTGTTTGAGAAGGCCTCCAACTTTCATCATTTCTAGGTTTGAGTAGCCGGTTAATGCATGTACCGTAACTTCGGTCGGTTGTGGCTCTTCTTCTGCATCTTCTTTTTTATGTTCAAGGCTCTCTTTTGGATGTTCAATAACCTCTTGTTCTACTGGTTCAATCATAAGAAGTCTCCCTTTACTACAGCGATGCTCACGGCTCCACGGCTCATCGTAATGCCAATATAACCCCTTCGCTTATCATTCTCGAAGCTCTTCTCTTGTCAATCTCTTTGGTGCAGGGACTTAGTCGACAGTACGGGGGGCTGAGGGCTTCAGTATTGCTAGTCAAGGAGCGACCATAATCCTCCGAGCTTCATGGTTCAATCGCTCCTCTTGATATCGTGCGAAAGAGATGGCTGCCATAAGCGTGTATGGTTATCGCACTTTAACTTCTCCCTGGATCTCCGACTTCAAGCCCTCAATGAAGGTCCCCAATAGCTATTTTTGAGACCAATCATGAGTTTGATTAGATAACTTTTCAAACTTGGTTCGGTACTCTTGAATGGTGGAGGTTTATTGGATCTTTCCTAATTGTCCATTAATGTTCTCGTAATCGATTGGTCTGAAGCGAATCAGTAGTCCTTCTTTGAATTGTTGCCATGAGAGGACTCCATGAGTATGTTCAAACTAGTCAAACCACTATATGGCATCCCCTTCAAGATGTATAGCTACAATTTTTACCATAGATGTGTCCGCAGTTTTGTGGTACCAAAAATATCGCTCCGCGTGCGAGATCCAACCAATTGGGTCTCCTTCTTCCCATCTAGGAAATTCCACTCTCATATGTGGATAGTTGGGGTCGATCATGGAGCCTCCTCTCTCTTAGAAGTCATATCTTTAGGCATGGTGCGATTAGTTAGAGCTCTCTCCTTGATGTGATTTCTTCAGGCATGGTGGTCGGCCCATACTAAGTTCGATAAAGAGTGTCCGAATCTTATCCTCCATTTAGGCCTCGAAGGCTTCGAATTTAGTTTTGATTACCTCCTTAGATGCCATAGTATATGCCTTCAAATCTGTGATGTTAAGATCTCTCTTTTGTTGTCGGGCTAAAGGCATGTATAGGTTGAGAGAAGTGATAGTTGAAAGGGTTAGTGGATTGGTGGATGTAGGCTGCGGTTTAGGGTTATTTTGTGGCTGTTTTGGGTGATGTTTAAGGGTGTGGTTTAGTGGAGTTTTAGGGCTGTGGATCAAAGTTTTGGATCTATGGTAGATGGCAGCAAAGGTTTGACAGAAATCAGTGGAAGTTGTTGCAAATATATGCTATCTTGTAAGAGCAGAATTATCGTCGAAGAAACAGTGGTTTCTCAATGAAATTTTAACCAAAAACTTGAGAGATTTGAGGAGGGAATTGACAGCAATATCTTCCCATTTATATGGCAGCAAGGATATCCAATTTAATCAAGGAAATTTCAGCAGTAACAATAAGAAAATTGGTGCAAGTTGCGATAGCAGAATTCTCATCGAAAAATTTTAGCGATTTACGATGAAAATTTACAGCACCTCAAAATCAATTTTGGAGATGAATTCATCAAAAGATCAATCTTAGATGGAAGCTAAGATGATCTATGAAGTGTATAAGAAATTTCATTCAAAAAAGATTGTAATTAGATGGGTTAAGGCAACAATATGCGGCTGAAATTTTCTATAGCACAGATTTTCAAGTATAGCAGATTGGACATGAAAAATCAGTGGTTTATATTGAGAATGTTTTGATGAAACCAAGGGAAAATCAACTGTTAGAAAGTGTCAAAGCTATCATAAAAATTTCATAGAGATTTGGATAGAAAAAACGTAGTATCAAGATCAAACAAACAGTGCTATGTGGCTGAAATTTTACATTGCAGATTTTCAAGTATAGCATATTAGATGTAAAACATCAATGGTTTATATTGAGAATTTTTTTGACAAAATTATAGGGAAATCTGCTATTATGAAGTGTTAAAGCTGTCATCAAAATTTCGTAGAGATTTGGATAGAAAAAACATAGTACCAAGATAAAAAAATCTGTGCTATATGGCTGAAATTTTGTAATGTAACTTTTGTAATGTAATTTTGTAATGTAACTTTATGACAAAAAACTTATGTAGCAAATTTGGAACAATTTTTTTTTAGATTTTCGAATAAGGATAATTAAATTGCAGTGGCAGTAAGATAGGAAACTAGAACCTGTTGTAATTCACGGGGAGATCAAAAGATGATCCACGGTGGTGGAGATGACGGTGAAATTTGGCGACGATCTTTTAAGCAATTGTGGAAATTGCTTTGGGTGGCTGTGGAGGACTAATGGATGGCTATAGAAGGCCAGCGAGATGCCAAGAACGTTGCTCTAATACTAGGTGTTAGAACCCTTGTAGATTCTAAACTTGGGGTTGGTCTCTTTAGGGGATCGACTGTTGAATCTCGGATTTTGATGATAAAATAAATTGATGGGTTAAATGATCTAATCCATATTATTGAGTTAAGTGTGCAGGATTAACTATGAGAACCAGAAAATACAAAGCAAGGATACCGGAGTCAAGTTCGATGGACGTTTAAGAGTCCGAAGAATCGTCGGAGATGCTGCCGGAACCAACCGAGAAGAAATCGGGAACCTGTCGGAATTTTCGGAAGTTCGCCGAAGAGATTGTCGGAGGTTCACAGAGATCACCGAGAAGGCTCGGCTACTCATTAAAGTCATCACAAGTTCGGGAGCTTGTTGGGAGCCCGTCGGAAGAAGTTCGTCGGAAAGCTCGCCGGAACAATACTCGACGTTCGCGGTTGAAAACTTGCTTAGGATGTGTTTTGTTACGTAGTTCACTTGTAATTAGGATTAGGATTAAGTGATGATCCTATATCCTGGTTAGGGGCCAACTGGGCCCAAAATTAGACTTGGTTTGGGCTAAATTTGAAGCCCAACAAGTGAACCGAAGGGTCTGGCGGTGGCACCGCTAGACTGGGCGGTTGCACCACCCAGCACCCGAGAGCTGGGCGGTAGCACCACCTGGGCTGGGCGGTGGCACCGCCCAGCGCCCGAGAGCTGGGCGATAGCACCACCTGGGCTGGGCGGTGGCACCGCGCAGCACTGTCAGTGTCTGACACTGACAGGCGGTGGCACCGCCAGCATCGGGAACTCAAAGAGAATTCAAATTTTGGAGCCCAAATTTGAATCCTCTTGAGACCTATAAATACCCCTCAAATCTTAGCCGAGAGAACAACTTTTTGAGCAGCAAGTGTTTGAGAGAAAGGCCATAGAAAAGTCTTAGTTAGCCTTGTTTTCAATTGGCTAGTGTTCACCTCCTACTTTCTTGTTGAAAATCTGTAAGAGAGTGAACTGTTGTAAAAAGTTGTAAGAGGGGTATTCACCCTTCCCTTTCAAGAGATTTGCTAGTGGAAGGTGGGAGCCTCACCGAAGAGGGGCCTCGCAAGTGGATGTAGGTCACTTGACCGAACCACTGTAAAATCGACGTGATCTCTGGTTTGCATTTACTTATTGTCATTTACATTACTGCAAACCATTTGCACTTTAATGCTATATTGTTTTGTCTCAGTCTTACTTATCCCTTCAAGTTAAAACGCAATCGAAACGATTTTAAACAAAAACGTTGCTTTTATCGTACGAAGTTTCCGAGAAGTGTTTAAATCGTGAAAAGTTATCGCACTTTACCGCAGCACTAATTCACCCCCCCCCCCTCTTAGTGCCGCTCCGATCCTAACAATTGGTATCAAAGCAAGGCTCACTCTCATATTTGGTTTACTACCCAAGAGAGATGGCTTACTCCGGCATGTATGAGGGACACTCTATCACACATCCACCTATGTTTAATGGGTCGGATTACACGTATTGGAAGACCCGTATGAGGATCTTCCTCATTTCCATGGATTTCGAACTTTGGACTATTGTCGAAAACAGATTTCAAAAATCTTCTCTTCCGATGAGCGAATGGAATAAATCGGAGAAGAAGGTTTTTGCTTTAAACACAAAGGCTATGAATGCCTTGTTTTGTGCACCAGATAAAAATGAATTTAATCGTGTTTCAATTTGTGATTCGGCTTTTGATATTTGGAGAACTCTTGGGGTCACTCATGAAGGCACTAGCCGAGTGAAAGAGTCCAAAATCAACATCCTTGTGCACTCTTATGAACTTTTCCGAATGAAACCAAGTGAGTCCATCAGAGACATGTACACCCGTTTCATGGATGTCATCAATGGACTCAAAGCTCTTGGTAAAGATTTTACTAACTTTGAACTAGTAACTAAAATCTTAAGATCCCTCCCTAAAAGTTGGGATCCAAAAGTTACGGCAATTCAAGAGGCCAAAGACCTTAAAACATTCCCTCTTGAAGAACTTATTGGGTCTCTAATGACCTATGAAATGACATGTCAAGCTCATGATGAGCTCGAAAACCCCCTTCTAAAGAACAGGAAGGATATGGCACTCACATCACAAGAAGACCACTTGAAAGGAACATCAAGTGATGAGGACAGTGACAATGACATTGCACTTTTGACTCAAAATTTTAAAAAATATTTAAGAAAGAACAAATTTAAAAATAATACAAAAAATAAGTTCGAACACAAGAAGGACCAAGTGATTTGCTATGAATGCAAAAAACTGGGACACTACAAGAATGATTGCCCTCAAGCCAAAAAGAGAACATCAAAGAAGAAGGCGCTCAAGGCAACGTGGGATGATTCAAGCGCGTCCGAAGAAGAGGAGTCCAACACCGAGCAAGTTGCTCATTACGCCCTAATGGCCATCGGAGAAGAGGTAATAGATTTAATTGATGCAGATTTACCTTATCATGAATTATTAAATGCTTTCCATGAGTTATTTGATAAATGTAAGACAATTAGTAGAAAGTATAAATTGCTAAAAAACGAACATGATAGTCTCACTTGTGATATCGATAAATGAAAAACTGAATATCATGATAGTTTAGCTCCATGTATAAAATGTCATGATCTAGAATCTCTCGAAAAAGAGAACTTGCTACTTAAGGACACCTTGAAGAAATTCGAGGTTGGTAGCAAATATTTGAATATAATCCTTACAAATAAGGGTCACGTTCCTAAAAGAAGTGGAATCGGATTTGTGAGAAGTCCTCACCAAAATCCAACCACCTTCATTAAAGGCCCCGTCTTACATGTTCGGCACCAAAGCAATTGCAACTTTTGTTGCAAATAGGGACATAAAACTTATAAATGTCCATTCAAGAAAATTAGTCCGAACAAACTAATTTGGGTTCCTAAAGGAACCATGATCAACTCTATACAATATGATGAACAAGTTCAATTAGTTTTTAAGGCACCCAAAAGAAAATGGGTACCTAAAAATAATCCCTTCTTGTAGAAACATGCACTATCACAAGCTAGGAGCAAGAGATGGTATCTAGATAGTGGATGTTCAAGACATATGACTAGAGATCCATCTCATTTCTCTATGCTCACTAGCAAATAAGAAGGGTACGTCACCTTCGAAGATAACAACCAAGGGAAAATCATTGGCAAGGGAACCATAGGTAACAAATTAAAATTTTCTATTGATGATGTCTTACTAGTTGATGGATTGAAACATAATCTCTTGAGTGTTAGTCAATTATGCGATAAAGGTTATATCGTTAGATTTGAATCAAATGTATGTATTATTGAAAAACCAAACCATAACATGACTATGATTGCATTAAAATAAAATAATGTCTACACCATCAACCTTAATGAACTAAGTAATGAAATATGCTTCTCTGTTTTAAATGATGATGCTTGGCTTTGGCATAGGAGACTAGGCCATGCAAGCATGAAACTAATATCTAAGATCTCATCTAGAGAATTAGTGAGAGGAATTCCAAATATAAAGTTTATTAAGGACAAAGTATGCGATGCATGTCAACTAGGTAAACAAATAAAAACTAGTTTCAAATAAAAAACTCAAATTAGCACCACTAGACCATTACAATTGATTCATTTGGACTTATATGGACCAATTGATACGACAAGTCTAGGAGGAAGCAAATATGCATTTGTAATTGTGGATGACTATACTAGATTCACTTGGACCTATTTCTTAGCTCACAAAAGTGATTGTTTCAAGTGTTTCTCTAAATTTTGTAAACTCACTCAAAACAAAAAAGGTTTCATAATTTCATCAATTCAGAGCGATCACGGTGGCGAATTTCAAAACCGTGACTTTCAAAATTTTTGTGAAGTTAATGGATACAATCACAACTTCTCCACTCCGAGAAATCCCCAAAAAAATGTAGTTGAAAGAAAAAATAGAAACCTACAAGAAATGGCAAGAACTATGTTAAATGAACATAGTTTACCTAAGTATTTTTGGGCCGAAGCCGTAAATACGGCTTGCTACATCATGAATAGGGTCCTAATATGACCATCCCTATCAAAAACTCCCTATGAATTATGGAATAACAAAAAATAAAATATTTCCTATTTTAAAGTTTTCGGTTGTAAATGCTTTATTTTGAATGAAAAGGATGCCTTAGAAAAATTTGATGCTAAATCCGATGAAGGCATCTTTCTTGGTTACTCTTCCGTTTCTAAGGCTTTTCGGGTTTTTAACAAAAGAACCTTAGTAATAGAAGAGTCTATTCATGTAGTTTTTAATAAAATTTCTAATTTAAAGAAAAATGATTTTGATGAGGATCTTGGTTTTGATAATTTGAATTTAAATGAACCCCCTCCTCAAAATAGCAACTTGGATGCACCTTCTTCCGAAATTTCCTTACCCAAGGAATGGAAGTTCATAGATGCTCATACAAAGGAGCTAATTATAGGAGATACATCAAAAGGGGTTCAAACTCGTTCCTCTTTCAAGAATTTTTGTGCTAATGCTGCCTTTCTTTCTCAAATCGAACCTAAGTGCATTGACAAGGCCATAAAAGATGATTTTTGGGTTATTGCAATGCAAGAGGAATTGAATCAATTTGAGAGGAATAAGGTGTGGAAGCTTGTTCCTAGACCTAGTGACCATTTAGTCATTGATACTAAATGGGTCTTTAGAAACAAGCAAGACGAAAATGGTATCGTGGTTAGAAACAAGGCTAGATTAGTGGCCAAAGGTTTCAACCAAGAAGAAGGTATCGATTACGAAGAAACCTTCGCTCCCGTGGCTCGATTAGAAGCCATAAGGATGCTCCTTGCCTATGCTAGAAGTATTAATTTTAAACTATTTCAAATGGATGTCAAAAGTGCCTTCTTGAATGATTTTATTTCCGAAGAAGTACATGTCGAACAACCTCCCGGATTTGAAAATTCTCTTCTTCCTAATCATGTATTCAAATTGACTAAGGCTCTCTATGGCTTGAAACAAGCTCCTAGAGCTTGGTATGAAAGGCTTAGTTCCTTTCTTATTTTAAATAATTTTACCAAAGGCAAGGTTGATACTACATTGTTTATTAAATATTTTAAAAATAATTTTCTTATTGTACAAATTTATGTTGACGATATTATTTTTGGCTCTTCGGATGAATAACTATGTGAATCATTTGTCAAATGTATGAGTCATGAATTTGAAATGAGCTTAATGGGTGAATTAACTTTCTTTTTAGGATTATAAATCAAATAACTTAGTGATGGTATATTTTTTAACCAATCTAAATATACATTAGAATTGTTAAAACGATTTAACATGGATAATTCAAAAGCAATAAACACCCCTATGAGTACTGCGACTAAGATAGATATGGATGAAAATAGTAAAAATTTCGATCAAAAAACATACAGGGGAATGAAAGGTAGTCTACTCTACCTTACCGCGACTAGACCAGATATTATGTTTAGTGTAGGACTTTACACAAGGTTTCAATCAAATCCTAAATTATCTCATTTTAAAAGTGTTAAAAGAATATTTAGGTATCTTAAAGGAACTCCAAATCTAGGACTATGGTATCCAAAATCTGAAAAATTCGATTTAATAGCTTATGCAGATGCCGATTTTGGCAGATGCAGGATAGATAGAAAAAGTACATCCGGAACATGCCAATTTTTAGGACATGCACTTGTTTCTTGGACTTCCAAGAAACAAAATTCAGTTGCACTATCTACGGCGGAAGCCGAATACATTGCTGCAAGTGCATGCTGTGCACAAGTTGTTTGGATGAAAAATACATTAGAAGACTATGGAATTCACTTTAAAAACATTCCCATAAAATATGATAATACTAGTGCCATATGTCTTACTAAAAATCCAATTGAGCACTCTAGAACTAAGCACATCGACGTTAGGCATCATTTCATACGCGATCATATCCTTAACAATGATGTTGTTCTAGAATTCATTGACACAAAGCATTAATTAGCAGATATATTTAAAAAAGCCTTGAATGAAGACCAATTTGAATTCATTAGAAGGGAATTAGGTATGTTAAATTGTCCCTAAACAATAAACTTGTTTGAATGGATTTTCCGTAAAGTTTTTCATCTTCTCTCTGTTCCTCGATGAATCTAATCCTTCTCCGTCAATTCTAAATGACATGTTAAATTATCTTATCCTACCGCACCAATCTGCTCAAGATTAATGATTTTATGACATTTTGTGAATCTCGAAATTGATTTTTTGATTATGAGTTTCAAGTTGATAATTTGAATTTAAATGAGTTTGTATTCGAATTATGATCTTGACTTATTGAAGTTACTACTTGAAATTTTTTTTTATCCCAATCTCTTCCTTGTACATCTACAATTTCTGTTATTTATAGAAAGAAGAGATTAGATAATATGGATGCATGCTGAATTTTCCTTTAAGATGAACTCTGCGTAAATATTTTTGCATACTTAATTTTGAATGATAAAATCTTTGTATGACAAAATATGTGCTTCAGGTCTCATTTCCCTTTTTTTGTTGATGACAAAGGGGGAGAAAAGTGATGACTTGTATCATTTTAACAGCATGACTTATATGAATTACAAAAGCTAGTGTGATATGAATGTCTTATGTGCCTAGCAAAATCTTTGAGAATATCGCAAGATCGATTGATCATATTGAAAGCATGTCAAACATGTATATCATGATATTCATGTTGAAAATTTTTATCTCCTTTCGTAGTAAAAATTGTCTCTTATCATTCGACTTGAAAAGGATTTTCATCGAAGTTTCGCATTTACATTATGCTTAATGAGAATAACGATAAGTTCTACTGTTAGAACTTATCGGTTTATGCTTGAATTCAATAGGATGGAATTCGAGTGTTTTTATCTTCTCATAATATGGCATATAGATAGGGGGAGTTATGTTTAACTCCGTCATCAGTTGATTGTCATCATAAAAAAGGGGGAGATTATTGAATCTCTGATTTTGATGATAAAATCAATTGATGGGTTAAATGATCTAATCCATATTATTGAGTTAAGTGTGCAGGATTAACTACGATAACCAGAAAACACAAAGCAAGGATACCGAAGTCAAGTTTGATGGACGTTTAAGAGTCCGGAGAATCGTCGGAGATGCTGCCGGAACCAACCGAGAAGAAATCGAGAACCTGTCAGAATTTTCGGAAGTTCGCCGAAGAGATTGTCGGAGGTTCACAGAGATCACCGAGAAGGCTCGGCTACTCATTAAAGTCGTCACAAGTTCGGGAGCCCGTCGGAAGAAGTTCGTCGGAAAGCTCGCCGGAACAATACTCGACGTTCGCGGTTGAAAACTTGCTTAGGATGTGTTTTGTTATGTAGTTCACTTGTAATTAGGATTAGGATTAAGAGATGATCCTATATCCTGGTTAGGGGCCAACTGGGCCCAAAATTAGACTTGGTTTGGGCTAAATTTGAAGCCCAACAAGTGAACCGAAGGGTCTGGCGGTGGCACCGCCAGACTGGGCGGTTGCACCACCTAGCGCCCGAGAGCTGGGCGGTAGCACCGCCTGGGCTGGGCGGTGGCACCGCCCAGCACTGTCAGTGTCTGACACTGACAGGCGGTGGCACCGCCAGCATCGGGAACTCAAAGAGAATTCAAATTTTGGAGCCCAAATTTGAATCCTCTTGATGCCTATAAATACCCTTCAAATCTTAGCTGAGAGAACAACTTTTTGAGCAGCAAGTGTTTGAGAGAAAGGTCTTAGAAAAGTCTTAGCTAGCCTTGTTTTCAATTGGCTAGTGTTCACCTCCTACTTTCTTGTTGAAAATATGTAAGAGAGTGAACTGCTTGTAAAAAGTTGTAAGAGGGGTATTCACCCTTCCCTTTCAAGAGATTTGCTAGTGGAAGGTGGGAGCCTCACCTAAGAGGGTCCTCGCAAGTGGATGTAGGTCACTTGACCGAACCACTGTAAAATCGGCGTGATCTCTGGTTTGCATTTACTTATTGTCATTTACATTACTGCAAACCATTTGCACTTTAATGCTATACTGCTTTGTCTCAATCTTACTTATCCCTTCAAGTTAAAACGCAATCGAAACGATTTTAAACAAAAACGTTGCTTTTATCGTATGAAATTTTCGAAAAGTCTTTAAATCATGAAAAGTTATCGCACTTTACCGCTGCACTAATTCACCCCCCCCCCCCCTCTTAGTGCCGCTCCGATCCTAACATCGTCCTCCTTGGAACTCTATAGGAGTTCCTAACATCGTCCTCCTTGGAACTCTATAGGAGTTCCTCCCTCCAAGTTGCTGCTCAAAGGCTACCGAAAGGATTCATCTATTGCTTATGAAAAGAGGAGGAATACAAGGTTATTTGTAGGGTATCTAAACCCTAACTCCTAATAGGACTCCTACCTAAGACTCATACTTCTAACCAGCTCATAATAGGACTCCTACTCAAGACTCTAATTCCTTTACAACTCCTAATTCTTCTCTAAGAGACAAGCTCCTAACTCTAGCCGGCCTCTTCACCTCTTTAACAGGGGTCAGTTTAGGTAGATTTTACATGAATGTCCCTCTCAATTAGGACTCTCCTAGCTAAAGTCCTACCATACTACCAGTCTGGGTGGTGGTACTGCCCAATGTAGTGTTAATGTCAGACTGACACTAGCGGTGGTATTGCCCAGCACAGGTGGTGGTGCCGCCCGGACCTAGGAAACCCGGGAAGAGATATTTTTAAGCTCCAAGTTTGAATCAAATTGAATCCTATAAATACTCCTATCATCCTTGGTTAAAACACATAAGCACAGAGAGTTTAAAAGTGAAGAAACGTTATTGCAATCACTTGAGAAATCCCCTTCTCTGAGTCTAAGTTTAGAATTTTGTTTAGGAGGAGTGAGTGCTTGTAAGGGTTGTCTCCTAAACCCGGTAAAAGGAGAAGAGGGGTGTAAGAAGGAGGTTGATCTTTGCCTATTAAAGGAAGATCGCTAGTGGATGCTGGTGGCCTCGACGGAAGAGGAATCGGCGAAGTGGATGTAGGTCACGATGACCGAACCACTCTAAAATTTGGTTTGCATGTTACTTTGAGCAATTTATCTTTATTGCAAATCTCTTAAATAGCTTACTGCCTTTAATACATTTACCAACACGTATTTTATGTTAAGCATTTCCGAGTTCGGCTTTTACCATATGAAAAGTTTTCGGAACATATATAATTTTTACCGTTGCACTAATTCACCCCCCCCCCCCTAGTGCCGACCCCTTTCCTAATTGGTAGTGCTTATCATATATGCAATTCATTACAGATTTTGGCAAGGCCTAGGAGACTAGAGAGAGATGAGATGGACCTCAAGATGGGCAATGGAGCAAAAGTAGCTATAGTAGCTATTGGTGAGGTTGCCCTACATCTACCTAGTGGAGCTATTATTGCATTAGATACATGTTATTTTGTTCCTTCTATTATCAAAAACATTATCTTCATTTCACGTTTGACAATTAGTTGATATAATTAGTTTTTAGAACAATGGTTGTTTGATATTATTAGATGATGAGATCATCATGAAAGGAACATTGCATAATGGTTTGTTTATGCTAGACTCTACTCCACATATCATGAATGTAAGTGTGTCTAAGAGGAAATGAGATGAGGTGAACATTGTATTCCCGTGACATTGTAGGCTAGGTCACATCTATGAGGGAATGATTCAAAAGTTGCTCAAGAATATATATCTAGATCCATTCGACTATAAGTCATATGTAACTTCCAAGCCTTGCCTTTATGGAAAACTGACAAACTCTCCATTTAGTGGAACTAGAGAGAGAGCCACTAAGCTGTTGGAACTCATACATAGTGATGTATGTGGACCCATGTCAACTCATGCCATTGGTGGTTACTCTTACTTCATTATCTTTACTAATAATTTCTCAAGGTATGGATATGTGTACTTAATGAAGTATAAGTCTGAAGCCTTTGAGAAATTTAGAGAGTATAAGAATGAAGTGGAGAACTAGACTGAAAAGAGTATCAAGACTCTTTGATCAAATCGAGGAGGTGAGTACTTAAGTATAGAGTTTACTTAGTTCCTCAAGGACCATGGGATATTATCCCAATGGACACCTCCTTATATACATCAACTCAATAGTGTGTCTGAAAGGAGAAATCGTATGCGGTCTGAATGGAGAAATCATACGCTATTAGACACGGTACGGTCCATGATGAGTTTCGCTGACCTACCCATCTTATTTTGGGGATATGCCCTAGAGACCGCAATTTACCTTCTGAACAGAGTTCAAACTTAGTTAGTAGTGTCTACATAATATAAGATATGGAAAGGGAAAAAGCCCGATCTTAAGGTTGTTAAGATTTGGGGCTGCCCTGCCCATATTAAAAGACATAACCCCAATAAGTTAGAATCGAGGATGAAGCGGTGCAAGTTCGTGGGATACCCAAGAAAACTTGTGGGTATTATTTCTATCATCTCGAGGACCAAAAGGTCTTTAAAGCCAAGAGAGTAGAGTTCCGTAAGAAGGAACGCATTCTTGGCAGAGACAGTAGGAGCAAGATAGAGTTGAACGAGGTTGGAGAATCAAACTCAAGCACCACTCTAAAGTCTGAGTCTGTTCAAGTACCTAATACACAAGTTCCAACTTTATGTAGGTCCAGTAGAGTATCCCATCCTCTTGAGAGATATGTGAAACATATTAGAGCAGAGAATGTTGAGGATATTGACCCTCAAACCTATGAGTAGGCTATTATGAGTATAGACTCTGGGAAGTGGCAAGAAGCCATGAATTCTGAGATAGATTCCATGTACTCCAACAAGGTTTGAAACCTAGTTGATGCACCTGAAGGTATTGTACTCATCGGTTGCAAGTGGATCTTTAAGAAAAAGATCGGAGTAGATGGAAAGATAGAGACCTATAAAGCAAGGCTTGTGGTTAAGGGGTATCATCAAAGGCAAGGTGTTGACTATGACGAAACCTTCTCACCTAGAGCAATACAAAAATCCATCCGAATTCTATTGGCTATTGCAGCACACTATAATTATAAGACCTTGCAGATGGATGTGAAAACTATTTTTCTCAATGGGAACCTCGAGGAGGAGGTATATATGAGACAACCCGAGGGATTCGTATCCAAGGATTGCCCAGATAAGGTGTGCAGGTTGCTTAGATTCATTTATGGACTAAAGCAAGCTTCCCGAAGTTGGAACATAAGATTTGATGAGGCAATCAGATCTTATGACTTCTTTAAAAACGAAGATAAACCTTGTGTGTACAGGAAGGTATGTAGGAGCACTATCACCTTATTAGTATTATATGTGGATGACATCCTAATCATTGGTAATGATGTAGGAATGTTATCCACAGTAAAGGCTTGGTTATCTAGACACTTCTCCATAAAGGACTTAAGAGAAGCATCTTTTATCTTGGAGATTCAGATCTATAGATATAGATCCAAGACGATGCTTGGCTTGTCCTAGTCTAAGTACATAGACACCATTGTCAAAATGTTTGGCATAAAAAAATTCAAGAGAGGTCTCATACTAATAAGACATGGGATATCACTTTCTAGGAGTATGTCCCTAAAGACTCCTGAATAAAGGACGAACATGGATATGATACCCTATGCATCAGCAATAGTGCCTATCATGTATGCTATGGTATGTACAAGGCCTAATATAGCACATGCTCTGAGTGTCACGAGTAGATATTAGGCGGATCCAGGCTTGGAGCTTTGGAAAGCAGTAAAGTGTATCCTTAAGTACTTGAGAAGGACTAAAGATCTTTTACTAGTATATGGAGGTAGTAGCCTTAGGGTTGAAGGCTACATAAACTCAAGTTTCAGTCTGATGTTGATGATAGCAAGTCGAATTTGGGATATTTGTATATTTTGAATGGAGGAGTAGTATGTTAGAAGAGTTCCAAGTAAGATACTACTACTGACTCGACCATAGAGGCGGAGTACATTGCTGTAGTAAAGGCAGCAAAGGAGGGAGTATGGATGAAGAAGTTCATCATAGATCTAGGAGTCAGGCCAACTAGCAAGGAGCTGATTTCCTTATATTGCGACAACTATAAGGCGAGTACTCAAATAAGGGAACTTGGGTCTCATTAGAAGTGTTTTAAGGAGGTTCCAACTTATTAAAGAGATCTTAACCTGAGGAGATGTAGTAGTGGAAAGAGTTTCATCTGAAGATAACATTGCAGATCCACTAACCTTGCCATTGTCTCAAATTGTCTTTGAGCATCATAGGGGTCTGATGGGGATCAGACACATAGGTGAATGACTTAAGGTCAAGTGGGAGATTGCTAGTCATAGGTGCCTAGCAAGCCAATCACGTGAGTGATGGCACATGTGACTTGATACAAAATTTTTTGCTTATTAAATTTTGATATTTATCACTTTGTATTGATTATTGCATATATGCATGTATATATTGTGATGTCCTTAGATCTATGCAATGGGAATCAGATCGTGAGGAGATCATGATAATGAGACTGATTCACCTTTAAACACATATCCAAAATAATTCTGGTTATAGGTTACTTGAGATGGACATCGAGATAACCGGACAAACTAGTGTGCTGTATATGTTGGGAAATCATGGGGGCGACATCATATGCGCAGCGGAAGAACAAGAAAACAAAAATTCCCGATTCCCAAAAAGATGTTCATCGTCGTGCGAAGATTGGTGCGCAAAAATTCGTAAAACACAAAACTGCGTATAGAGATTGTATTACCTAGGGAGATAGTATATCCCTGTTTCCTTACAGATCCTTAGGAGAGGGTGAAGGAGGTCAAGCGTCCTCCTCTCTAGCGGTGATCCACACAAAGAGGTTACTTAATGCCCTCCTCAAAACTCCAGCCTCCTGAGGTGGAGGAGAGGGAGAGGAGAATAGGAAAGGCAAGCAAAGACTCTAGCCTATGAGGCTATGAATCCCTCCTATTTATAGAGATCCCATGTCAAACCCTAATGGGTCCTTCCCTAGTGGGTATTGGATCTGCATCCAATAAGACAGGGCTCATTGGGATATCTCATATCCGAACCTCTACTCATCGCAATGCCTACCATATGTGTGTGACCATCTAGGCCCAATATCGAAGTGGCC
Organism: Musa schizocarpa; assembly: GCA_900464855.2. Taxonomy (NCBI): domain Eukaryota; kingdom Viridiplantae; phylum Streptophyta; class Magnoliopsida; order Zingiberales; family Musaceae; genus Musa; species Musa schizocarpa. Next base: position 34,667,967 of record LS990923.1, read on the forward strand.
GTGAGTCATACCTGTCCGAACTCCTTCTAACTCGGTGAATTATTATCTCTCAATAATTCACTCGACTCATCGACTCACTTTACGTATTAGGCCACTACGCCTAGTCCCCATACGACATCTGGGGAATCCAATCCATTGGACTTTGCGTCCTTAGTTACCATGTACCTATAGTCCCTCATCCATCTAATATCCCGCAGACCGTATATCGAGCATGGTGTTGTCGACCCCATACGGTTTCTACTGAAGTCTCGCTTCTAATCGGATTCTCCCTTGAGAACCTTTCTCTCTCAACCCGAATGACCCTGCTAGGGATTTATCTCGAGCAAGAACACAAGGGATATTCCTCTCATGACGCTTGAGAGAGTGGATGATCCTCTGTCGACACTCAATAGCCCTCGTAAAAAAGTCGACTACCACTCCCAATGACCCAGTTTGTACTAGATCTGGGATAGCCAAACCTATAAGTCTGGTATCAAAGAGTGGAGCACTCATACAGGACATCCTTGGTGTCTCAAGTCTAAGGACCATATACACCACTAGGACTACGGAATCGTTGTCCGACAATAAGGCATCATCAACCATCCAAAGATTCCGTAAGCGGATCAATTAGTGAACTCATTCTCCAATGAGCACCTGCATCAGTATCCCTAGTGTCCCTACACGAAAGCAGCTATGAGACCAGGTTGCATCCATCATATGGACGGGTATACAAAGACACCAGTCTATCCTAGTTATCATGATGTCCCTCTCGAAAAACCTATGACCGGGATTATTTAGGATATGTGTTTAAAGGTGAATCGATCTCATTATCGTGATCTCATCACGATCCGATTCCCATTGCACAAATCCAAGGACATCATAATATATATATGCATTTATGCAATAGTTATAAAGTGATATACGCCAAAATATAATAAGCAAAAAGATTTTGTATCAAGTCACACGTGCCATCACTCACGTGATTGGCTTGCTGGGCACCTATGACTAGCAATCTCCCATTTGACCTAAACCAATCACCTATGTGTCTGATCCCCATCAGACCCCTGTGACGCTCAAAAACAAAATGAGACAACGGCTTTGTTAGTGGATCTGCAATGTTATCTTCGGATGGACCTCTTTCCACTGCTACATCTCCTCGGGTTACGATCTCTCTTATAAGCTGGAACCTCCTCAGAACACTTCTGATGAGACCCGGGTTCCCTTATTTGAGTAATCACCCCATAGTTGTCGCAATATAAGGAAGTCGACTTGTCGCTATCTCAGATCGACTCCCCGGACAACCTCTTTTGCTGCATCGATGCAACAATGTACTCCTCCTCTGGTCGAAGTCGAAGGTGGTATCTTGCTTGGAACTCTTCCAAAGACACCGCTCCTCCATTCAAGGTGTACACATACCCTCTGAATTCGACTTACTATCATCGACATCGACTGAAAACTTGAGTCGGTGTAGCCTTCAACCTTAAGGCTATTACCTCCATATACTAGTAAAAGATCCTTAGTCCTTCTCAAGTACTTAAGGATACACTTTACTGCTTTCCAAAGCTCCAAGCCCGGATCCTTTGATACCGCCAGTGACACTCGAGCATGCGCTATATCAAGCCTAGTACATAGCATGACATACATGATAGACCCTATTGTTGAGGCATAAGGTATCATATCCATGTTAAGCCCTTTTTCTCGAGTCTTTGGGGACATATTCGTAGAAAGCGATATCCCATGTCTCATCGGTATGAGACCTCTCTTGGAATTTTTCATGCCAAACCTTTTGACAATAGTTTCTATGTACCTAGACTGGGACAAGCCAAGCATCCTCTTGGATCTATCTCTATAGATTCTAATCCCTAAGATATAAGATGCTTCCCCTAAGTCCTTCATGGAGAAGTGTCTAGATAACCAAGCCTTTACTGTGGATAGCATTCCTATGTCATTCCCAATGATGAGGATGTCATCCACATATAACACCAAAAAGGTGATTGCCCCACTTACCTTTCTCATATACACATGGCTCATCTTCGTTCTTAATCTAAGTCATAAGATCCGATTGCCTCATCAAATCTTATGTTCCAACTTCGAAGCTTGCTTTAGTCCATAAATGGATCTAAGCAACCTACACACCTTATCTCAGGCAGTTCTTGGACACGAATCCCTCAGGTTGCATCATATACACCTCCTCCTCGAGGTTCCCGCTGAGGAATACGATTTTCACATCCATCTGCCTGATCTCATAATCATAGTGTGCTGCAATAGCCAATAGAATTCTGATGGATTTTAGCATTGCTACTGGTGAAAAGTTTTGTCGTAGTCAACACCTTGCCTTTGACGATACCCTTAGCCACTAGCCTTTTTTATAGGTCTCTACCTTTCCATCTACTCCATCTTTTTCTTAAAGATCCACTTGCAAACCGATGGGTACAATACCTTCTAAGCATCAACTATGTTCCAAACCTTATTGGAGTACATAGAATCCATCTCGAATTCATGGCTTTTTTCCACTTCCCGGAGTCTATACTCATAATAGCCTCCTCGTAGGTCTCAGGATCAATATCCTCTACATCCTCTGCTCTAATATGTCCCACAAATCTCTCAGGAGGATGGGATACTCTCGGACACTGCGTAAAAGTTGATCCTTGTGTATTAGGTACCAACAAACTCGGGCTCAGAGTGGTGCTTGAGCTTGGTTCTCCAACCTGCCTCAATTCTATCATTCTCCCACTGTCTCCGTCAAGAATGTGTTCCTTCTCAAGGAACCCTGCTCTTTTAGCTACAAAGACCTTTTGGTCCTCGAGATGATAGAAATAATACCCACAAGTTTCCTTGGGGTATCCCACAAATTTGCATCGTTCTGTCCTTGATTCTAACTTATCGTGGTTGTGTCTTTTAACATGTGCATGGCAGCCCCAAATCTTAACAAACTTAAGATCAGGCTTCTTCCCTTTCCATATCTCATATGGTGTAGACACTACCGACTTAGTTGAAAATCTGTTCAGAAGGTAAGCTGCGGTTTCTAGGGCATATCCCCAGAATGAGATGGGTAGGTCAGCGAAACTCATCATGGACCGTACCATATCTAATAATGTACGATTTCTCCTTTCAGAGACACCATTGAGCTGAGGTGTATAAGGAGGTGTCCATTGGGATAATATCCCATGGTCCTTGAGGAACTGAGTAAACTCTGTACTTAAGTATTCACCTCCTCGATCTGATCGAAAAGTTTTGATACTCTTTCCAATCTGGTTCTCCACCTCATTCTTATACTCTCTGAATTTCTCAATGGCCTCGGACTTGTACTTCATTAAGTACACATATCCATACCTTGAGAAATCATCAGTAAATGTAATGAAGTAGGAGTAACCTCCAATGGCATGAGTTGACATGGGTCCACATACATCACTATGTATGAGTTCCAACAACTCATTGGCTCTCTCTCCAGTTCTACTAAATGGAGATTTGGTCGCTTTTCCACGAATGCAAGGCTCACAAGTTGTATATGACACATAGTCGAATGGATCTAGATATCCATCATTTAGCAACTTTTAAATCCTTTTTTTTCATGGATGTGACCTAGCCTACAATGCCACAGTATATGCACTTGCTCAACTCATCTCGTTTCCTTTTGGACATATTTACATTCATGATATGTGGAGTGGTGTCTAACATAAATAAACCATTATGCAATGTTCCTTTCGTGATGATCTTATCATCTAATAATATCGAACAACCATTATTCTCAAAAATAAATTTATATCCACTAACCTGTTAAACAAAATGGAGATAATGTTTTGATAATAGAAGGAACAAAATAACATGCATCTAATGCAATAAAAGCTCCACTAGGCAGATGTAGGGCTTACCTCGCCAACAGCTAATACAAGAACTTTTTGCTCCATTACCCATCTTGAGGTCCATCTCGCCTCTCAGTAGTCTCCTAGGCCTTGCTGAACCTGCAACCATTATATATATGATAAGCACTACCGGTATCCAATACCCATGTGTTATCATAAGAGTCCCACAAATGGAGACTAATCATGAATGTACCTGAAGCTTCATCAAGCTTTTGTTTAGCCCTTTCTTCTTTGCAAGGTACTCTTTGCAGTTTCTCTTCCAATGCCCATCTTTACCACAAGGAAGCACTGGCCTTTGTCCTTTGGGGGTCTTTCTTAGCAACCTTGGCTTTACCTTTGTTTTGCCCTTGCCCTTTCCTTTCTTAAGGGACTTTTTCTCGCTTTCCTTTTTCTTTTCTCGTCTCACTAGTGTAGAGAACTGGCTTCTCTTTCTTAATAGTACTCTCTGCCTCCCTCAACATATTGAGGAGCTCTGGGAGAGTCACCTCATGCTTGTTCATATTAAAATTCATTATGAACTGTGAAAAGGAATCTGGTAGGGACCTGCACAATGTCCACACACAAGTTATCCTCTAGGACCATTCCTAGACCTGTGAGTTTCTCTATCCAATCAATCATCTTTAGGACATGGTTCTCAACCTGTGTCCCCTCACCATCCTAGCTGGAAAAGGCTCTTGGATATCTCATATCGTTGAGTCCTTCCCTGTTCCTCAAATAATTTGCGGACATGTAGGAGAATGGATCTGGCATCCATCTTTTCATGTTGTCTTTGTAACTCTGGAGTCATATAGCCCAACATATAGCACTGAGCAAGAGTGGAGTCATCAATGTACTTCACGTAGTGAGCGATCTCATCCTCGCTTGCCCCTTCTTCGAGCGTAATCATCACTGTATCAAGGACGCATACCGCATTTTCTCCGGCCGTGAGAACAATTCTCAAGTTACGGAGCCAATCCGTATAATTTGGACCAATAAGACGGTTGACATCAAGTATGCCACGTAAAGGGATTTGAAGTTTACATTTTTTTGAAAATAAAGATGTAGCGTAAATGAATAACATGCAGATTTTGCAAGAAATAAACTATTAAGATATGGACTTCTATCTTAATATGCTCCCACTATTTTGCTAACGAAGTCACGCGACACCCTCAAAGATGTGAAACGGAAGTCTCCAGTAGACTTCTAGGGGGGATCAGGATCCAATCAGTCTTAGTGTAACCTCGAGGGACTCGACCAATCACACTAAGCCTAAAAGGTAGGAAACTCTTGCCGATCACAACTCCTTGTGATTCCCGCCCTGTTCGACCTCCGAATCACCATGGCCTCGAGGGACTCGACCAAACCATGATGCTCTCGTTAAGTCAACACCTTCCGTTGCAAGATGAGTCCGATTTGATGATATACCCTCGAGGGACTCGACCAAGCATACCATGTCCTCAGGTCACCGGTGACATCTCTATGTCGTAAGCAAGATAGCGAATCGCGATATAGGTGAGTCTCGAGGGACTCGACCAACTCAACCTACACCGGGAATCGGTTCCTACTCATAACGATGGAAGGCCACGTGGGTCAATCTAATTGCCTCACGTTTACCGACAATATTATTGAGAGATGTTTCTATAATTTGGTCTCCTAATATGACATGTCACACATATACATATTTAATATATATCTACATCGCATGCAAATATATATACATATCTAGTATATGTATAAGCAATCACATCAGATGATCATGGACCACAACCTAATATGATTAGGCCCGAGCAAGTAGGCCTAATCACTTACATCAAGATCTATGTGTGCAACGGTGCATCTCCATGCCCCATGATCGTTCATCTCATCCTCGTCGGTTTAAATTTCATCTTGATGCATCTCCATGCATCACGATCGTCCGATCTCGTGGGTCCCGCTTATCGCATCCACGCCTCATTTCGCCTCCTCATGTGATTACAACTTAATCATAGGCACGCAGGCCCGACAATAAACGAGAAATATAATGGAGGTTCGCAGACCTCAATAATAATAATCACAAGTACACACATCACACGGTCCATGATCATCCGTCCACACATCATACATCACATGTATAAATAATCATTATCATGTAGGACTACTAGATAATAATAAAAAATAATAATCAACTAAACCTTTTAATTAATTAATATTTTTCGGAAATCAGGGACATGTAGGAAATTTTTCAATTCCTAAGGGTATTTTCATAATTTGGACAAAAGACAGAAACTGAAATTTCTCAAATTCATAGGGGCAAAACTGTCCTTTTGCCCAAAACCCTAATTCCCTCTGCTGCTGTCGCCGTCGCCACCCCTATCGGCGACACGGCTCTTGATGGGCGAGGGCACCGCCTCGCCACAAAGCGGCACGCCCCGTTATGGCGACGACATCGCGGGTGGGCGCCTCCTTCGGCGCCATGCGCCCGGGCAGGCGGTGGTCGCCCCGCCAGCGGCCGCCCCTGGGGGGGGGTTTCGCCGGAGCAGCGGCCGTAGACGTCGCTGCCCTGCCCTGGCGGCAGGCGCTGTTGCCCTGCGGCGGCAAGCGCCGCTTCCTTTGCGGGTTGGCAGGCCGCCGTGCCACCATGGTGCCTCGCCTCGGGTGGGCTGCCAAATCCGGCAGCAAGCCTCGCTGCAAACAGACCGCCGGCCGGCTGCTGCGGCGCACACAGCCGCTTACGCTGCCCGGCCCGGTTGTAACTGCACGACGACGCAGATCGAGGGCAGTAACTGTTGCTGCCCTTCCACGCTTTTGCGTCAACGATTTTGACGTCAATATTCTTCCTAAACACAACACACGCAGTTCAAAACCAATCATTCGCACGAACAACCTGGCTCTGATTCCCAAAAAGATGTTCGTCGTCGTGCGAAGATTGGTGCGCAAAAATCTGCAAAACACAAAACTGCGTATAGAGATTGTGTTACCTAGGGAGATCGTATATCCCTGTTTCCTTACAGATCCTTAGGAGAGGGTGAAGGAGGTCAAGCGTCCTCCTCTCTAGTGGTGATCCACACAGCAGGGTTGCGACGACCCTCCTCAAAACTCCAGGCCTTTGAGGTGGAGAGGGAGAGGAGAATAGGAAAGGCAAGCAAAGACCCTAGCCTATGAGGTCAGTGAATCCCTCCTATTTATAGAGATCCTGTCAAACCCTAATGGGTCCTTCCCTAGTGGGTATTGGATCCAAGATCCAATAAGACAAAGGGCTCCGTCCGGATATCTCATATCCAAACCTCTACTCATCGCAATGCCTACCATATGTGTGTGACCCTCTAGGCCCAATATCGAAGTGGGCCGTGAGTCATACCGTCGTAACACCTTCTAACTTAGTGAATTATTATCTCTGTAATAATTCACTGACTCATCGACTACGGACGGATTAGGCCACTACGCCAGTAGTCCCCGAACGATCTGAAGGAATCCAATCCATTGGACCTGTCGTCCTCGCCACCATGTACCTATAATCCCTCATCCATTTAATATCCCGAGAGACCATATATCGAGCATGGTGTTGTCGTGGACCCATACGGTTTCTACTCGAAGTCTCGCTCTAATCGGATTCTCCCGGAGAACTCTTTCTCTCTCAACCCAATGACCCTGGCCGGGGATTTTTCTAAGCAAGAACACATGGAATATTCCTCTCATGACGCCGAGAGTGGATGATCCTCTATCGACACTCAATAGTCCTCGTAAGGTCGACTACCACTCCCAATGACCAAATTGCACTAGATCCGGGACAGGCAAACCTATAAGTCCGTATCAAAGAGTGGAGCACTCATACAGACATCCTTGGTGTCTCAAGTCTAAGGACCGGATACACCACTAGGACTACGGAATCATTGTCTCGACAATAAGGCATCATCAACCATCCAAAGATTCCCTAAGCGGATCAATCGGTGAACTCATTCTCCAATGAGCACTGCTTCAGATCCCTAGTGTCCCTACACGAAACAGCTATGAGACCACCAGCTGCATCCATCATATGGACGGGTATACAACACACCAGTCTATCCGATTATCACGATGTCCCTCTCGAGTAACCTATGACCGGGATTATTTAGGATATGTGTTTAAAGGTGAATCGATCTCATTATCGTGATCTCATCACGATCCGATTCCCATTGCACAAATCCAAGGATATCACAATATATATATGCATTTATGCAATAGTTATAAAGTGATATACGCCAAAATATAATAAGCAAAAAGATTCTGTATCAAGTCACACGTGCCATCACTCACATGATTGGCTTGTTGGGCACCTATGACTAGCAATATACCCATCCATACGATGGACACAGTTGTTTTTATAGCTGCTCGTATGGGGACACTAGGGATATAGTACAGGTGCTCATTGGAGAATGAGTTCAATGATTAATCTGCTTATAGAATGCTGGATGGTTGATGATGCCTTATTATCATATAGCGATTTCGCAGTCCTATTGGTATATCTACTCCTTGGACTTGAGACACCAAGGATGTCCTATATGAGTGCTTCATTCTTTGATACCGGACTTATAGGTTTGGATATCCCACATCTAGTACAGCCACTCATTGGGAGTGGCAGTCGATCTTACGAGGGCTATTGAGTGTCTATAGAGGATCATCTACTCTCGGCATCATAAGAGGAATATCCCATGTGTTTTTGCTCAAACAAATCCCTAGCTAGGGTCATTCAGATTGAGTGAGAAAGAGTTCTCCAAGAGAATCCGATTACAGTTAGACTCAAGTAGAAGCCATATGGGTCTGACAGCACCATACCCGATATATGGTCTTTGGGATATTAGATGGATGAGGGACTATAGGTACACGGTAATTAAGGACAGATAGGTCCAATGGATTGGATTCCCCTGTATCGTTTGGGGACTATGGCGTATTGGCCTCGTATGCCCATAGTCGATGAGTCGAGGAATTATTATGGAGATAATAATATGTTAGGACTCTAGCTAGGAGAGTCCTAATTTAGAGGGACATTCATGTAAAACATACCTAAGCCGACCCCTATTAAAGAGGTGAAGAGGCCGGCTAGGGTTTGAAGGTTATTTCTTAGAGAAGAATTAGGAGTTGTAAAGGAATAGGAGTCTTGAGTAGGAGTCTTAATTGAGTAGGAGTCCTATTAGGAGTTAGGGTTTAGAAACCCTATAAATAGTCATGTATTCATCCTTTTTTGACATGTTAGAATCAAGAGCACTAAGAGGGGGGGGTGAATTAGTGCAATGGAAAACATTCGACAATTCAAAATGACGTTCGTACGATAAAAATGATTTCGGTAAGAAAGTCGATTCAGAAATCACTTTAACTTGTGATCAAGTGAGATACAGTTAAAGTAAAGATATAGAGATAGTTTGCACTTAAGATAGAGAACAAAATGTAATTGCAAACCGAAATACGACGTTCATACGATAAAAGCGATTTCGGTATGAAAGCTGATTAAGAAATTGCTTTAACTTAGATTAGGTGAAGTGCAGTTAAAGTAAAGCTATTGAGGCAATTTACAGTTAAGATAGATAATAGAAAGTAAATGCAAATCGAGATTTAGAGTGGTTCGGTCAATCTTGACCTACATCCACTTTTGGCTTCCTCCTCCGAAGTCACTGACGTCTACTAGAGGCCTTCCTTCAATAGGCGAAAGCTGACCACCATTTTATAGTTTCACTCCTTTTGACGGGCTTAGGAGATAACCCTTACAGAATTTTCTCTCCTCTCTTGAAAGATCAAAACTTGGAAGAAAAGAGGGAGGAGAACTTCTAGCCTTTACAACACTTTTAAGCTCTAAAAATCATAAAGTAAGATTGGATTTTCGGTGCCCTTTCATGCAGGAAAGGGTGGGGTATATATAGGCCCCAAATTAGTTTGAATTTGGAGCTTAAAAATGTTATCTCCCGGATTTCCGGGGTCCTGGCGGTACTACCGTCAGATTGGGCGATATATTATCATTCGACCAGAAAATCTGAAAATTTGCTAACTTGCTAGAGCTCGGAGACTGAGCTCTAGTGGTGCCACTGCCGACCAGAAAATCTGGGTTCGAATGGCCTGATCCATTCGACCCAATTTGGGTCTGTTAAGGGCCCAATTGCCTCCAGATTAAGTTAGTGGGATCACCTCCCATTCCTAGCTTAATCTACATTCTAACTATGATATTTCTTAAGACATTTACTGCAACTTGCTCCGGTGCGTCAATTGCTTCTTCCGGCAAGCTTCCGGTAAACTTCCACGAACATCCGACGAATACTCGGTGATGCTCCGATGGACTTCCGACCAACTCTTGGACTTGCGATGATCCACTTGGCAAGTTCCAACGAGCTTCTTTGGAAAGCTCTTGGACTTCTCGGATTTATTCCCGTAGAACCTCCGACGACCGTACGAACTTCCGTCGAACTCTCGAACCCCTAACGTGATCATGGTCTTGACTCTGGCACAACTCCTACTGCATGTCTTACTTCCATCGTAATTAATCCTGCACACTTATCTCAACATATGGATTAGATAACAAATGATAATTGACTTCATTATCAAAATTTGAGATTCAACAATCTCCCCTTTTTTTATGATGACAATCAATTGATAACGGAGTTAACCTTAACTCCCCCTATCTATATGTCATACTTGAGATAAGTTATTCTTGAATTCAAAGCCTTTGAATTCAAGAGACATTAAGATCATTTAACCTTATCAATACTCCCATCATGATTCCTATCATGATGTATTTCTCTAAAAATGATGTCAAGGCATGACATCCATTTTTCAGGTTTTAAATTTCAAATGTGAAAGATAGCAATCGTAGTAATTCATCATATGGTAAGATATCAACGTTTAAAACTACGATTTAAGTTCTTGATATCTTAACATAATACAAACGTTTTAAGTATTTAGCAATCATAGCATTTCGTCATATGACAAAATATCAATTTATAGAATTGCGATATATTCTCTAGATATCTTAACATAGTGCAGATATGACAATAACATAGTGCAAATATGGCATAGTGCAAATATGACAATCATAGAAATTCTATCACCAATTTATCATATATTTCAATGCAAGCTTTTAATATCTTAACATAATTCAATTTCCAATATGGCACTCATAGCATCAATTTATATAGCATTAAATTCAAATATGGCACTCATAGCATCAATTCATATATTTCTTATTCAAATATGGCACTCATAGTATCAATTCATATCTTAACATAATTCAAATTCAAATATGGCACTCATAACATCAATTTATATAGCATTAAATTCAAATATGGTACTCATAGCATCAATTCATATATTTCTTATTCAAATATGGCGTACATAGTATCAATTCATATATTTCTTCCCCTTTATCATCAACAAAAAGGATAACGATATTAGCAAATTTTAACTAGGTTTATGTCATTTTTCAATAATGAGTGATAGGATACCAATTATACAAACATCTCAAGGAAAACATGACATGGAGATGACTTTCATTACTTCTTCCTCTTTATTTGCTATTATCTTTTTGCATGAAGGAGGAAAGCCATTTGTGAGCTTACTCGAATGAAGTTAAATTGATAAGATATTAAAACATGCTTTATTTTTACAAGAATCAAGATATGTGTGTGAATTAAATCCTTACACATAAAATTATTACTCAAAAGATATAAGAAGGAATCGTCAAATCCATTTCTCGAAAGATATTTTTCACATGATAAGTCTTTGAGAGACGCATTTACTAGTTGATTCCATATGTCAAAAATCAATGATGTGAATCCAAAACTCGATATGACATATGTTTATTAAGTCTGGAAGAGAATAATGTATCGAGAAAATCCAATTGTTAGGATCAAGAAAATTCGAAAATGAAATTTAACACTTTCATGCATTCGGACGAGGTTTTGCTATAGATTTTCAAATTCAATCACAAAGATAAAACTTGCTTATTATCATGGAAATTTTTTGTATCCAAAACACATAATTTCCAACATGTAATTAAGGGATGTAATTGTGTAAAATTATCATGGCAATTAAGTGATTTGATCATTAAATCAAAAAAGTCCGAAAAATAATCTTAACAAGTTTATGCATTTGAACATATTAACATTCCTAATTCTCTTCTAGTGAAGTCAAATTGTTCTTTACTTAGTGGTTTTATAACAATATCAGCTAGTTGATGCTTAGTATCAATGAACTCTATGATTACATCATGATTAGTGACATGATCTCGTATAAAGTGAAGTCTAATATCAATATGTTTTGTTCTTGAGTGTTGAATGAGATTCTTTGTTAAACATATTACACTTGTGTTATCACATTTAATGGGAATGTTTTTAAGATGGACTTTATAATCTTCTAAGGTGTTTTTCATCCACACAACTTGTGCACAGCATACACTAGCTGTAATATACTCAGCTTCGGTTGTTGATAGTACAACCGAGTTTTGTTTCTTAGATGACCAGGAAACAAGGGAATGTCCCAAAAATTGACATGTTTCTTATGTGCGTTTTCTATCTAGTCTACACCCAGCAAAATCCGCATCAGCATAAGCAATTAACTCAAAATTCTCGAATCTTGGATACCATAATCCTAGATTTGTGGTACCTTTAAGATATCTATGTATTCTTTTAACTGCATTGAGATGAGATATCTTAGGGTTCAATTGAAACCTAGCACAAAGTCCTACACTGAACATGATATCTAGTCTAGTTATAGTGAGGTAAAGTAAACTTTATATCATATCCCTATAAGTTTTTTGATCGAAGCTTTCTTCACTTTCATCAACTTCTAACTTAGTGGAGGAGCTCATAGGAGTGTTAATAGCTTTTGAACTATCAATATTAAATCTTTTCAGTAGATCTAAAGCATATTTAGTTTGACTAATAAAGATGTCATTGCTTAGTTGGTTAATTTGTAAGCCTAAGAAAAAAGTTAATTCTCCCATCAAACTCATTTCAAATTCGAGACTCATGGTTTTAGCAAATGATTCACAAAGAGATTCATTTATAGAACCAAAGATAATATCACCAACATAAATCTAAACAATGAGAAAATTATTTTCAAAATTCTTGATAAATAATGTAGTATCGACCTTGCATTTTATGAAATTATTTTCAATAATAAAAGTACTTAGTCTATCATACCAAGCCCTTGGGGCTTATTTTAAACCATAGAGAGCTTTAGTTAATTTAAATACATGATTAGGGAGGCTATTATTTTCAAATCTGGAAGGTTGTTCAACATAAACTTCTTCAAAAATAAAGCCATTAAGAAAAGCGCATTTAACATCCATTTGAAATAACTTAAAATTATAATTACTAGCATAGTTAAGGAGCATCCATATGGCTTCTAATCTAGCCATAGGAGCGCAGGTTTCTTCGTAATCGATACCTTATTCTTAGTTAAAATCTTTGACCACTAATCTAGCCTTGTTTCTAACCACGATACCACATTCATCTTGTTTGTTTCTAAAGACCCACTTAGTACTAATAACTAAATGGTCATTTGGCCTAGGAACAAGCTTCCACACCTCATTTCTCTCAAATTGATTTAACTCATCTTGCATTATGATAATTCATGAATCATCTTTCATGGCTTCGTTAATACATTTTTGGTTCAATTTGGGAGAGAAAAGCGGCGTTGGCACAAAAATTTTTAAGAGAAGAACATGTTTGAACCCCCTTAGATGTGTCTTCTAAGATTAGCTCCTTAGGATGAGCATCTACATACTTCCAATCCTTGGGTAAGGATGTTTCGGAAGTGGATGCATTCAAGTTGCTAGTTGGAGAAGGGGTTTCATTTAAATTCAAAGAATCAAACTTAACATCATCATCAAAATCATTTTTCTTGATTTCAGAAATCTCATTGAAAACAATATGAATGGATTCTTCTACAATTAAAGTTCTTTTATTGAAGATATAAAAAGCTTTAGAAACCGAAGAATAACTAAGAAAAAATCCTTCATCGGATTTAGCATCAAATTTTTCTAAGACTTTTTTTTCATTCAAGATAAAACACTTATACCCAAAAAACTTTAAAATATAAAATATTAGGTTTTTTATTGTTCCACAACTCATAGGGAGTTTTGGTGAGTAAGGGTAACTCTATTCTAAATATAGCATATAGTGTTTACGGCTTCGACCCAAAAGTATTTGGGTAGGCTATGTTCATTCAATATGGTTCTTATCATTTCTTATAAATTTCTATTCTTTCTTTCTACTACTCCATTTTGTTGAGGATTTCTTGGAGTACAGAAGTTGTGGTTGTATCCATTAGATTCATAAAATTCTTGCAAATCACGGTTTTGAAATTCACCATCGTGATCACTTAGAATTGATGAAATCATAAAACCCTTTTCATTTTGAACAAGTTTACAAAACTTGGTGAAATATCTAAAGCATTCATTTTTGTTTTTCAAGAAATAAGTCTATGTGTATCTACTATAGTCATCTACAATGACGAAGGCGTATTTGCTACCTCCTAGGCTTGATATAGAGATTGGTCCGAACAAGTCCATATAGATTAATTGTAAGGGCCTAGATGTGCTTATTTGATTCTTAGATTTGAAACAACCCTTTATTTGTTTTTCTAATTGACAAGCATCACACACATTATCTTTGATGAACTTGATATGAGGAATTTCTCGTACATGTTCTTTGGATGATATTTAAGTGATTAGTTTCATGCTAGCATGACCTAATCTCCTATGCCAAAGCCAAGCATCCTCATTCAAAACTGAGAATCATATTTCATTGCAAAGATCATTGATGTCAATGGTGTATATGTTATTATATTTTAATACAATCATAGATATGTTTTTGTGTGGTTTTTCAATGATGTGTTGAATCTCGGATTTTGATGATGAAACTAATTGATTGTGTTTAGATGTTTAACTGCATTTTGAGTGATGCAGGTCTACTCGATCAGAATTAGACAGTTAACGCAGGAGGAATTGACGTTGCGCCGGAGGAGATCACGTCAGGATATTGGACGGCAGAAGGCTTCGAACGTCGGGCATCGGGCCAAGAAGAGCGGAATTGCACCAAGGATATCGGGGTTTCGGAGGTCAACCGCCGATTGGGCAAAAAAAAAGCAAGAGAGGACGATGTGCTAAAGAATCAAACAAGCGCCAACCAATGACGTGCGGGCAATAGAATGTCAATTCGCTTGTAATAACTGTTTAGATCGGAGTAGAGTTTTGGTTTGCATGTGCAGGATTAACTATGATAACGATGAAGGCATAAAGTGAAACAAAGTGTGGAGTCAAGAATGAAGGATTCGTTGGGGAGTTCAAGAGTTCGACGGAAGTCCGGAAGGATCATCGGAACGCCGTCCGGAACTAGCCGAGAATGAGTAGGGAGCTTGTCAAGGGTTTTTGGAAGCTCACCGGAAGGTTCGTGGGAAGTTCGCAGAGTTTGCCGAGAAAGATCGAAGCTTGCAGAAGAAGCTCATTGGAACTCGCCAAGATCAAATCGTGAAGTTTAAGAGCTTGCGTCGAGTCCATAGAATGGTTTCCGAGAGTTTATCGGAAGACCACAAAGTTCACGGAAGCTCACTTAAGAAGTCTTAACTTATGGACTTTGTAATAGCTTATATAATGTCTTTAAAATTCGTAGTTAGCATGTTAATTAGGGTTAGGATTAGGTATTAATCCTATAACCCAAGTAGGGGCCTATAACACCAGAGGGTCGAAACATCAGATGGGTGGCACCGCCAAAGACTCTCTTGTCAAGGTGACACCTCTTTGGCTGGGCGGTGGCACCGCTATTTGGCGGTGGCACCGCCAAAGATCGGGAACCCAAAGAGAATTTGAATTTTGGAGCCCAAATTTTGGAGCCCAAATTTGAATCCTCTTGAGGCCTATAAATACCCCTCAAATCTCAGCTGAGACAACAACTTTTTGAGCAACAAGAGTTTGAGAGAAAGGTCTTAGAAAAGTGTTAGCTTGTCTTCTTTTCAATTTGCAAGTGTTCACCTCATCTCTTCTCGAAAATCTGTAAGAGAGTGAACCGCTTGTAAAGAGTTGTAAGAGGGGTATTTACCCTTCCATTTCAAGAGACTTGCTAGTGGAAGGTGGGAGCCTCATCGAAGAGGGGCCTCGCAAGTGGAGTAGGTCATTTGACCGAACCACTCTAAAATCGGCGTGATCCTTGGTTTGCATTTCATTATTGCTATTTACATTATTGCAAACCTTCTTATATACTTTAGTTCCTTATTACTTTTGCTGCGCATATTTAAGAATACGCTTTCAAGATTAAGCTTGTCAAGTTCCGCTCTTATCATACGAAAGATTTTTTAAAAACCGAAGTTTTAATCCGCTGCACTAATTCACCCCCCCCCTCTTAGTGCTGCTCCGATCCTAACATGATGCAAGCATTAGATTCGAATTTGACGATATATCCTTTATCACATAATTGACTAATGCTCAAGAGGTTATGTTTTAAACCATCATCTAACAAAACATCTTCAATAAAGAAGTTAGATTTGTTACGTTCTTTTGCCAATGATTTTACCCTTGTTATTATATCCAAAGGTGACATAGCCTTCGTCTATGCTAGTGAGCTTAGAGAATTGAGATGGATCTCCGGTCATATGTCTTGAGCATCTACTATCAAGGTACCATCTCTTGCTCCTAGCTTGTGATGGTGTATGTCTCTACAAGAAAGGATAATTTTTAGGTACTCATTTACTTTTGGGTGCCTCAAAAACTGATCTACATTGTTTAATATGTTGCATAGAGTTTATCATGGTTCCTTTGGGAATCCAAATCAGTTTGTTCGAGCTAATTTTCTTGAATGGACAATGATACGTTTTATGTCCATGTTTGGAAGAAAAGTTACATTTTCTTTGGTGCCGAACATGTAAGATAGGGCCTTTTATGAAAGTGGTTGGATTTTGGTGAGGACTTCTCACAAATCTGATTCCACTTCTTTTGGGAACGTAACCCTTATTTGTAAGGATCATGTTCAAAGATTTGCTACCAACCTTGAATTTCTTTAAGGCATCCTTAAGTAGCAAGTTCTCCTTTTGGAGAGTTTCTAGATCATGGCATTTTTCACATTAAGCTAAACTATCATGATATTCAGTTTTTAATTTATCAAAATTGCTAACAAGACTATCATGCTTATTTTTTAGCAATTTATATTTTCTACTAATTATTTTGTATTCATCAAATAAGTCATGGAAGGCATTTAATAATTCATCAAATGATAAATCTGCATCAATTAAATTTGTTACCTCCTCTCCGATGGCCATTAGGGCATAATGAGCAACTTGCTCGGTGTCCTCTTCTTCGGAGGCATTTGAGTCATCCCATGTTGCTTTGAGTGCCTTCTTCTTTGATGTTCTCTTCTTGGCTTGGGGATAATCACTTTTGTAGTGTCCCAGCTTTTTGCACTCGTAGCCAATAACTTTATCCTTTTTGTGTTCGAATTTATTTTTTGTGTCATTTTTAAGCTTGTTTCTCTTAATTAATTTTTTGAATTTCCTTATTAGAAATGCCAAGTCATTGTTATAGTCCTCATCACTTCAGTTTTCGCTCAAGTGGTCATCTAAAGTTCTAAGTATCATATCCTTCCTGTTCTTTGGAAGGATGTCTTCTTGCTCTTCATGAGCTTTGCAAGTCATTTCATAGGTCATTAATGACTCGATTAATTATTCAAGAGGAAAGTTGTTTAAATCTTTAGCCTCTTGAATAGCAGTGACTTTAGGGTCCCAACTCTTAGGAAGGGATCTTAGAATCTTATTTACGAGCTCAAAATCCAAAAAACTTTTGCCAAGTCCTTTTAGACCATTGACGACATTCGTGAAACTGGTGTACATGTCGCCAATAGTCTTGCTCGGTTTCATTTGGAAAAATTCAAAAGAATGTATCAAAAGATTGATTTTTGACTCTTTCACTCTACTTGTGCCTTCATTAGTCACTTTGAGTGAATGCTAAATATCAAACACAGTTTCACAAACTGAAACACAATTGAACTAATTTTTTTCAAGCGCACAAAATAAGACATTCATAGCTTTTGCATTAAGAGCAAAAGTCTTCTTCTCCAATTCATTCTAATCAATCATTTGAAGAGAAGACTTCAAAAATCCATTTTCGACAAGATTCCAAAGTTCGAAATCCATTGAAATAAGGAAGATCCTCATTCGGGTCTTCCAATAGGTGTAGTCCATCCTATTGAACATGGGTGGACATATAATAGAGTGGCCCTCTTGGTTTCCGGTGTATGTCATCTCTCTTGGATTTTAATCTGTTTGAGAGTTAACCTCGCTCTGATACCAATTGTTAGGATCAAGAGTACTAAGAGAGGGAGGGGTTGAATTAGTGCAGCGGAAAACTTTCGACGATTTAAAACGACATACATACGATAAAAACGATTTCGGTAAGAAAGCCGATTCGGAAATTACTTTAACTTGTGATCAAGCGAGATGCAGTTAAAGTAAAGATATAGAGATAGTTTGCAGTTAAGATAGAGAAAAAAATGTAATTACAAACCGAAATATGACGTTCATATGATAAAAGTGATTTCGGTATGAAAGTCGATGCAGAAATTGCTTTAACTTAGATTAGGTGAAGTGTAGTTAAAGTAAAGTTATCGAGGTAGTTTGTAGTTAAGATAGAGAACAGAAAGTAAATACAAATCGAGATTTAGAGTGGTTCGGTCAATAATGACCTACATCCACTTTTGGCTTCCTCCTCCGATGAGGTCATCGACGTCCACTAGAGGTCTTCCTTCAATAAGCGAAGGCCAACCACCCTTTTACAGTTTCACTCCTTTTGACGGGCTTAGGATACAACCCTTAAAGAATTTTCTCTCCTCACTTGAAAGATCAAAACTTGGAAGAAAAGAGAGAGGAGAACTTCTAGCCTTTACAATACTTTTGAGCTCTAAAAATTATAGAGTAAGATTGGATTTTCGATGCCCTTTCATGCAGGAAAGGGTGGGGTATATATAGGCCCCAAACTGGTTTGAATTTGGAGCTCAAAAATGTCATCTCATAGATTTTTGAGGTCCTGGCAGTACTACCATCAGATTGGGCAGTATGACCGCTTAATAGAGCTTGGAGACCGAGCTCTGGTGGTGCCATCGTCGGCCAGGAAATCTGGGTCCGAATGGGCTGATCCATTTGGCCCAATTTGGGTCTTTTAAGGGTCCAATTGCCCTCAGATTAAGTTAATGGGATCACCTCCCATTCCTAGCTTAATCTACATGCTAACTATGATATTTTTTTAAGACATTTACTACAACTTGCTCTGGTGCTTCAATCGCTTCTCCCGACGAGCTTCCTACGAACTTCCAGCGAACATCTGACAAACCCGCGGCGATGCTCCGGCGGACTTCTAGTCAACTCCTGGACTTGTAACGATCCACTTGGCGAGTTTCAACGAGCTTCTTTGGCAAGCTCCTAGACTTCTCGAATTTGTTCCCGCAGAACCTTCGACGACCATCCAGACTTCCGTCGAACTCTCGAACCCTCAACGTGATCATGGTCTTAACTCCGACGCAACTCTTGCTGCATGTCTTACTTCCATCGTAGTTAATCCTGCACACTTATCTCAACATATGGATTAGATAACAAATGACAATTGACTTCATCATCAAATTCCGAGATTCAACATGACATGCAATAGATGAATCTTTTCTGCAGCCTTTGAGCAGCAACTCCAACGGAGGAACCCCTAGAGAGTTCCAAGGAGGCCGATCCCCTAAAAAGATCAATCCCAAGTTTAGAATCTACAAGGGTTCTAACACTTGGTATTAGAGTAGCATTCTTGGCATCTCGCTGCCCTTCCACAGCCATCCATCAGCCCTCCACAACCGCCCAAAGCAATTCCCACAATTTCTTAAAAGATCATCGTCAAATTCCGCCGTCATCTCCACCACCGCAGATCATCCTTTGATCTCCCTATGAATTGCAACAAGTTCTAGTTGCCTACCTTATTCCTGCTGTAATTTAGTTATCCTTATTCAAAAATCTAAAAAAAAAATTATTCTAAAATTTCTACATAAACTTTCCATCGTAAAGTTTTCATCTCTATGACAAAAGATACATTGCAGAAGTCCAACTGCATAGCACAATCTGTTTGATCTTGCTACTGCATTTTTTCTATCCAAATCTCTACAAAATTTTTCTGACAGCTTTGAAACTTCCTAAGAGCAGATTTCCCTTTAGTTTTGCAAAAAATTCTCAATATAAACCATTGATCTTTTACGTCTTAGCTGCTATACTTGAAAATCTACACTGTAAAATTCCAGTCGCATAGCACAATTTGTTTGATCTTGCTACTATATTTTTTCAGTCCAAATCTCTACAAAATTTTTATGATAGCTTTGAGACTTCCTATCAGTGGATTTCCCTTTTGTTTCATTGAAAAACTTTTAATATAAACCACTGATCTTTTACATCCAATCTGCTATACTTGAAAATCTATAGAAAATTTCAGCCACATATTGGTGCCTTAACCAATCTATTTGCAATCATTTTTGCATGAAATTTCTTACACACATCATAGATCATCTTGGCTTGCATCTAATATTAATATATTGAGGAAGTCATCTCTAAAAATGATTTTGTGTTGCTACAAATTTTCATCGTAAGCCATTGAAATTTTTCGACGAGAATTCTGCTATCGCAAATTGCACCAATTTCCTTGCTGTTATGCTACCAAAATTTTCTTAATTAAATAAGACATTCTTGCTGTTATATAAACTAAGATTTTGCTATCAATTCCCTCCTCGAATTTCTCAAGTTTTTGATGGAAATTTGATCGAGAAACCGTTATTTCTTCTTTGATAATTCTACACTTACAAGACAACATATACCTGCAGCAACTTCCATTGATTTCTATCAAACCTTTGCTGCCATCTACCACAGATCTAAAACTTTCATCCACAGTTCTAAAGCTCTACCAAACCACACCCTCAAACTATACCCAAAACAGCCACAAAATAAGCCTAAACCATAGCCTACATCCACTAATCCACCAACCCCTTCGACCATCACTTCTCTTAAGCTATACATGCCTTTAACCCGATAACAAAAGAGAAATCTTAACATCACAAATTTGGAGGCAAATATTATGGCATCTAGGGTGGCAATCAATGCTAAATTTGAAGCCTTCGAGGCGCAAATGGAAAATAATATTCGGACTCTCTTTATCGAACTCAGTTTGGGCTAACCACCAAGCCCGAAGAAATCACATCAAGGGGAGACCTCTAACCAATTGCACCAAGCCCGAAGATATGACTTCCAAGAGAGGGGAGGTTCTATGATCGATTCCAACTATCCATGCATGAGGGTGGACTTCCCTAGATGGGAAGGAGACCCGATTGGTTGGATCTCGTGTATAGAGCGATATTTTAGGTACCACAAAACCACAGACGCATCTACGGTAAAAATTACAACTATACATCTTAAAGGGGATGCTATGCAGTAGTTTGATTAGTTTGAACATACTCATGGAATCCTCTCATGGTGACAATTCAAAGAAGGACTGCTGATCTGCTTCGGACCAACCGATTACAAGAATATTGATGGACAACTAGCAAAGATCCAATAAACCTCCACCATTCAGGAGTACCAAATTAGGTTTGAAAGGTTATTTAATCAAACTCATGATTGGTCTTAAAAATAGCTATTGAGGACCTTCATTGAGGGCTTGAAGTCGGAGATCCGGGGAGAAGTTAAAGCGCGACAACCGTACACACTTATGACAGCCATCTCTTTCGTACAACATCAAGAGGAGCGATTAAACCATGAAGCTTGGAGGACTAGGGTCGCTCCTTGACTAGCAATACTAAAGTCCTCAGCCCCCCTACTATCGACCGAGCCCCTGCACTAAAGAGGTTGACAAGAGAAGAGCTTCGGGAGCGATATGCAAAGGGGTTATGTTGGCATTGTGATAAGCTGTGGAGCTGTGAGCATCGCTGTAGTAAAAGGAAACTTCTTATGATTGAACCAATAGAAAAAGAGGTCATTGAACATCCAGAAGAGAGCCTTGAACATGAAGATAAAGATGTAGAAGAAGAGCAACAATCGATCGAAGTTACGGTACATGCACTAGCCGGCTACTCAAACCCGCAAACGATGAAAGTTGGAGGCCTTCTCAAACAACAACTGATCATTGTTCTCATCGACACAGGCAGTACTAATAACTTCTTAAACAGTGAGGTTGCTATCCGGATGGCCTTACCTATCGAGAATTGTAATAGGTTTGATGTCAAGGTCGCCGACGGATGGATTTTGAAGTATGATCATAGGCGCTCGTGAGTGAAACTGTTGTTGTAGGACCAAGAGATAATTGCATATTTCTTCCTCCTCCCTCTTGTTGATCATGAGGCCATGCTCAGAATTAAATGGTTGATGACATTAGGTGATGTTTCTTGAAATTTTATGCAACTAATTATGAAATTTTATAATAAGGAGAAACAAGTGATACTGCACGGGAAACGTGGGAGCGACGTAACGACGATTTGCAAACAACAAATGGAGAAGGTTTTACATAAAGCATGCATCGGCTTTTTGGTATAACTTGAGCAGCAAACTAAGGGAGAGCCAATTGAATTTGAAGATCCAAACCTACTTTCTTTGTTTGCTGAATTTTCAGATATATTTGATGAACTGCACAACCTACCTCTTACCCGTCGGCATGATCATTATATAACGATTCTTCCAAGAAAATCTCCAACAAATACTCAGCCATATTAGTATCTACATATCCAGAATGATGAAATAGAAAGGATTGTAAAAGAGATGCTCGAAATAGGAGTTATTCAACCAAGTTGCAGCCTCTACTCTTCACCGGTGCTACTTGTACGCAAGAAGGACGAAATATGGTGAATATGCGTTGATTACCGAGCTCTCAATGGCATAACCATCAAGGATAAATACCCTATTCCAGTAGTATATGAATTGCTAGATGAAAGGGAGTATAAATCTTCACAAAGCTGGACCTTCGATCTGGGTATCATCAAATACGAGTGTGCGGAAAAGACATACCAAAAATCGCCTTTCGAAGACACAACAACCACTATGAATTTTTTCTTTCTTCAAAAAAAGGTAGCATATCTTGGGCATATCATATCAGAGGAAGGTGTGATGGTGGACCCCTCCAAAATAGAAGCAATGCAGAACTGGCCGACCTCGAGAAACATAAAATTGCTACATGGCTTTCTGGGTTTAATAGGTTACTACCGCATGTTCGTGAAAAACTATGGAAAGATCAGTGCACCACTTACTTCCTTACTAAGAAAAGATGTCTTCTAATGGTCGGACAAAGCCTTCACTGCTTTCAACAAACTTAAGGTAGCCATGACGACGACACCGGTGCTAGCACTACCAGATTTCACCCTTCATTATTGAGGCTGATGCATCTGGAGTCGAAATTGGAGCCATTCTCATGCAAGATAGTCGACCACTCACATACACTAGTAAGGTATTGTCTCCCTCCCATCAAAATATGTCAACATATGATAAGGAGATGCTCACCATTATGCACACAGCAACGAGGTGGAAACCCTACTTAATTGATCGATGATTTCAAATTATAACTGACCATAAAAGCCTCAAGTACTTTTTGGAGCAAAAGATATCATCCCTTGAGCAGTAAATATGGGTAACAAACTTCTTGGATATGATTATGAAATAGAGCTTTTGCTTGCCTCTCCTATTCTCCTCCCCCTCTCCACCTCAAAGCAGGTCTGGAGTTTTGAGGAGCGTCATTATAGCCCTACTGTGTGGTTCACTGCTAGAGAGGAGGACGCTTGACATCCTTCACCCTCTCTTAGAGATCTATAAGGATTTAGGGATATACAATCTCCCTAGGTAACACAATCTACTTTATATGCAATTTTAAGTTTCTCAGATTTTTGGGCATCAATCTTTGCACGATGACGAACATCTCTTTGGGAAATTGGGGATTTTATTTTATTATTCTTCTGCTATGCATGTGATGTCGCCCCCAAGATTTCCCAATAGCTACCATCGATTGCATCACAATAGCAGCACTGAATAGGGCAGTGGTTAGTGCCCAAGTCTCGACACCAAAAATAGGAGTTGAGATTATAGATTTGCAATCTTACGAAATAGCCACCAATAACTTAGTAAAAGCACAAATGAAAGTATTAGAAATCAGAATTGAGAATCGGCTATAAGAAACATTCAATGATTTTAAAAAGAGTCTACTAGAGAGCCTCAGTAAATTTAAATATGATGGATAGCTCGCCAAAATTCGTCAGACTTCTATAGTGTTGGAATATCAAAGCAGGTTTGAAATATTGCAAATCAAACTAGAGAT